>VUQH01017098.1:2563-36537 GCA_015106775.1 Etroplus canarensis | reverse complement strand
CCTGACAGAACTGGAGAGGATCTGCAAGGAAGAATGGCAGAGGATCCCCAAATCCAGGTGTGAAAAACTTGTTGCATCATTCCCAAGAAGACCCAGGGCTGTACTAACTCAAAAGGGTGCTTCTACTCAATACTGAGCACAGGGTCTGAATACTTATGACCACGTGATATTTCAGTTTTTCTTTTTTAATAAATTTGCAAAAATTTCTACATTTCTGGTTTTTCTGTCAAGATGGGGTGCTGAGTGTACATTAATGAGGAATAAAATGAACTTTTTTGATTTTGGCAAATGGTTGCAATGACACAAAGAGTGAAAAATTTAAAGGGGTCTGAATACTTTTCGTACCCACTGTAAATATTCACTTCTTCTTCATCTGATTTAAAGGACCTCTGGGGATCTTTGTTTTCCTGTGCAGTTCAAAAACATTTAGATGGGACCCTGAGAGTTCAGGAAAACCCCTGAAATCAAGCATTTCAGATGCCCCCTTGTCTTGTAGTACCCTGGTTGGAGCCTGATGCCAGACGGAAGTATCCGGGTGGCAGAGGCCACAGAAGACTCCCTGGGCACCTACACCTGTGTGCCTTACAACGCCCTGGGTACCATGGGCATGTCCCCCCCTGCCACTTTGGTGCTAAAGGTACATCATTGCTCAAGTTCCAAGTGTCTCTTGTTTAGCTTCTGCGTGTTTCTTCTTCTAAATCTCTATGATTTGCGTTTGTGTGGGCTTCTCAAGGATCCCCCTTACTTTAATGTGCGGCCTGGGGGGGAATACCGTCAGGAGGCTGGGAGAGAGCTAGTAATCCCTTGTGCTGCTTCTGGAGACCCTGATATACCAACCATCACCTGGAGAAAGGTGCCATAACTAAACACACACCATAACAATTCTTCTGAAAGTAACTCATCTAGTGTGCTTTTTTTGCCTGTCACATACTGAAATGTGTATTTGCCTAGTGCTTAACTATTTTACTGTAATTTTCATGTCAATTGAAGGTGGGGAAGCCAAGCAGGAGTAAGCACAACATCCTACCCAGTGGCAGCTTACAGTTTGTGTCCCTCAGCAAGGAAGACCATGGAGAATGGGAGTGTGTAGCCACCAATGTGGTCACAAGCATCACTGCCAGCACGCGTATCCTAGTCATCGGTACAAACAGTCTGCACAGTGCTCTCAGTTTCCTCAACCACTGACCTTAGTTATGCTGGTTCACTTTGCTGTGTGGTTTGAGTGATTTGCATGAAGAAGAAGTGACCCTCATCCCTCAAACGCCTTGCCTTTACCCAATTTCCCCTTTGGGCATCATTAAAATTTAATCTGATCTTATCTGTAATGACTTTATACAGTTAATTTAAAACCTGAATCTGTAACTACAGTGTGCAGTATCCACCCCTCTGCTGAACACTGCAGTCTTTGTCTGTTGAGTCATTGAACCAAGGACATCTTTTTTCTATTTAAATTGACTGACTGAAGTGTTGACAAAGGCAAACGGGGTTATTAAGTGTAAAATGGGCTCCTAAAGGTCCACATATGCATTGTTAGAGCCATCCTTCCAATTTGGACCTCGTATTTGTGTTTGCATTCTGTGAGTAGATTGTAGCATTCAGACTTTAATAACTAATCAAACTGCCCATGCCTTCAAATGCCTTTTGTGGAGCTAGCTGATCCAAATTGATTTTGCAACACTGATTATGCCTTTCAATTGCTTGAGTGTCTTTACAGGTGGAATAGCAGCCATTTTTAGTAAATAACTATTTTGCTCAGTTTTTTAAAACTGCCTCAGTGAACAGCATGGCTTCACCAACTTACAATCATCATTGCAAATGATGAGGATTATGTAAAACAATATGTGGCAATTTAATGCTACTCAGCAATGAGAGGGAAAAAAACTTGTTTTTCAGAGGGCAGTGTGTGCTTTTCTGACTGTACACACATTTTTCTTAAATACTTTGTAAATGTGTGATTTATGTTTGGATACTTGTCTAGACTCTTACAAAATGCTGTGGATTGCAAAAATCTCATACCCACTGGAATTGTGCAACCTGCATTCCAAACAGTAGAAACAAGTGCAGCTCTAAAAATTAGATTATCATTATCATTAAAAAGTACATATTTAGCACCTCTAGCTGAAGGGCCGATAAGCTAATGCCATGGCGAAGCATCTATGTCTCTCTGTGTTGGTCCACAATTCACAAAATTTGCTGCTACTCCTCCTAAGGTATTGGTCAGGTTTTAGTGAAACTTGAAACAATGATCACGTAATGGGTCATCACCCAAAATTGTCCTCAAGCTTAAGGTCAAGGTCATAGTTGTTTGTACTGTTAGATGTTGGTGATCATGATCTTATTATGCCTTCACTGCAGATGCATTATGTTTTTGTGTTGGCAGTCCATCTGTCTGTGCATTCATCTATCCAGCCGGCCGCTACAAATATTGCTACCTCTACAGGAGCTGACTTGTTTGCCCAATCTTTACCAAACTTTGTGTGTTTAATACCTATGATGGGTAGACCATCTGATAACATTTACGAGATTGTGGGATCAAAGGTCAAGGTCACACAGTGTCAGATTTAAGGTGGAAGTATACTAGTTGAGTTCTAGGCATTTCATTGGTCATGATCATGGAGGTAGCGGCCCTGTTGGTTGACTCCCACATTAGGAAGGCGTGGCTGGAGCCTTCCTATCACCATTATGCTAACATCAGTAACATGGGCAATGCTGATGCATTCACAAATTTTCATATTTTTTGGCCATGGTTCCTATTGACCATGTACCTGTAATATTCCTGAACTCCCAACTCTTTTATTTTGTGGTGAACGAGAGTAATTTGTGCGTATATGACTATTTATGAGCCTCCTTGACTTCTCTCTTTAGTTTGTCGAGTACAGCCAACCAATGACAAGAAAATTGATCACTTGCTTTCTGTGCTTCACACATTACAATAACCTGTGAATTATGATGGAACGTGAGCCGGATGAACCACTGTAACACTGGCGGTCTGGGTTTCATAATTTGAGTCAGAATGACACATTTTCACATATTATTTGTTTTCATTACACTCAGAGTGAAATATTTAAAGCCATTTTGGATCATTATGGTTTATAGATCATGAAATCATTAACCCGCTATGTCAGATTATTAGAATTTTTCATTTTAAGTCCGGATAAATTACTGTTCAAACGATGTAAATACACTATATGAGGAAGATGGCTGACTTGACAGTTGTCCAGATGACCCTCTGCAAATGTACATGTAATGAAAATTGAACTTATGAAAGTTTACCTTTTTGAATTGAAGCGTGACAAAATGAACCTTTTCACGATAATCGCATTGTTTGAGATGCACTAATATTTGAAACTGCACAGAGAAGCCCGCTAGTTGTGCATAACTATTATTAAAGATTTATTTCTGTCAACTTGCCTTTAGCAGAGAGAGACAGAAAGCACTGGGACAGAGATGGGCATGACATGCAACAAGGGTTATCTAGGCCATCTGGCATCCACCTCATCCATTCTGCTTCTCTGTTATTGGAGTATTTAAATAATGCATTTATTATTATCCTCCCCTATTAAAATTAGTATTTTACCACTTTAGATGTATTCTGTAAGGATTTTTTTGCCATTTTGAGAAAGATGGGGATTTTTTTGCCTTTTGGCTGAGAGATGCGATTGATGTCGCTTGGATTATACTAAAACAGCTAGGCTGGCTCCGTTCACATTTTAAAACATCAGCAGACAAGCATTTCTAAATATTATTGAACATGTTATATCAAATGTCTTCTAGGGCTGTTCTAATACTTTGCAAACAAATGTGACAATTGTAAAGATGAATGAGTGAATTTTTTAAATATTGAACTGTCCTCTGGTAAATGTGAGCAGGTCAGTAAGTTTGGCACCATGGTCCATTGCCCCAGTTCCTATGGAATTGTCATAGAGTCACACAGATGGCAGCCCTTAGCCTGCCTCTGTGTGACCAGCTCTCAGCCAGCAGGTGTGATAGGATGGTACAGACAGCTGTGCTCCTCAGACCATGCACAGGTCTCTCTTTTATCCTAGTGAGAACTAACTGGCTTCGGGCCACACTGCACAGCTGTTGGGTGGGATGAGCTGAGCCGAGGACAGCACTGCTGCTCTTGAACTGCCTGACCTAATGCTGGTCGCCACCTCAGCCAGCATCACATGATCTACAGAGAGCTGGCAAACACATGACACAGCAACACTTGGGGGATGAAAACAGCAGCAAATTTCTCATCATTTGCATTATTTGACTAACACACAGTCATAATGATTCAGAGAGAATTATGTGTATTAAATTTCCAAACGGTATTTACGGAATATCTATAGCGTGATTACTGTAGGTAATATTAAGTGTGGGTGTAAGGAGTTGTATGTAAGTAAATTAGCATGTGTGCATTATGAATTTATTCCCATTCTGTCTCTGTAAATCACTCAGGCACCAGCCCACACGCTCCTGGCAATATCCATGTACTGCCCTCCACAACCTCTGCTAATGTGTCCTGGGAACCAGGTTATGATGGTGGCTTCGAGCAGACATTCTCCGTGTGGTACGGTCCAGTGTGAGTACTCTTATTTTACTTCAAATCAGCACCAACAGTTTGCAAAAATGTGGAAACAGTATGTACATGTGTACGTCTACATTAGAAGCAGTGCTTCTTCACAGGTGAAAATGAAATTCAGTCAGATGCTTGCAGGAGGATTGTTTTGACAGCATGTTCCTAGGGGTATATTTATTGTGTGTGTGTGTGTGTGTATGTATGTGTATATATATATGTATATATATATATATATATAGATGTGCATAATTCATGGTATGCACTAGGAACTTAATGGAGTTTCACTGCAGTAACATTCCACATGGCATCATGTACAAGCACCTGCTGCGGGGTCAAATATTTTTGACTATTCAAAGCATCTAGGTAAATCATTTGCCCTGGTACAGCTTGAACCACATTTGTTGATTTAAAAAATGAATATAAGGACATCATGGAGATGAGTATGCGAGCTCTGCCTCTGTGAGAGATACTGTAATTATATACTGAGCACATTTTATAATATAGAACAAAGCACTTTATGGCTGAATCATGTGCAGTGTTGTGGATGTAAACAAAATGAAATAACTGTTACTTTCACAAGAGAAATGCACATAAAACTTGCCACTGCGTATTCCGTTACCATTCACTTTCAAAATCAGTTTTTATGCCCCCCTCACTACTCTTTATTCTTGTTTATATGGTATATTCTTATAAAATGGCTTTCTTGAATCTAATAACTGTTTTTTGCCATCAGTGTGCATATAATACAGTATTATTAGTATTCATTGGCTTAATTTATTATTGATAATGTGAGTTTTCCTTTTATTAGTGTCTTCCTTAATTATCACAATATTTGCCTTTATACTGTATATACATATACATAGAGCAGCTGTAGTATTTTTTGACCTTAGTTCCTGTGAAGGATAATCTTAGCTTATCAAGACATTTTGGAAAATTCTCTGCTTCCCAAATTGTGGGAGCAGTTTAGAAGCTGCTTTTCTGATCCAGCATGACTGTGCTCCGGTGCACAAAGCAAGATCCATAAAGGCATTTCTAGGTGAGTTTGGTGTGGGAGAACTTGACCAACCTGCAGAGAGCCCTGACCTCAACCCCATCAAACACCTTTGGGATGAACTCAGATTGAGATTGCGAGCTAGGCCCTTTCATTCATCATCAGCGTCTGACTTCACAAATGTGCTTTTGGATAATTAGGTGAAAAATCCCACAGACACATTAAATCTTGTAGAGAACCTTCCCAGAAGAGTAGAAGCTGTTATTGTTACAAAAGTGGTTAATGCCACATTAATGTCAACAGAGTTAAAATGGGATGTCATTAAACCTCCTGCAGGTGTAGCATGCACGGTAGGTGGCCCAATACTTTTGTCCAAAGTGTCCCCGTAGTGTAGTGGTTTAACTCAAATCAAATCAAAGTTTATTGTCTAATTGCTGTGCATAAATAATCATAGTGCAAGCAAATGAGAGAGCGTTTCTCTAGGGACATTAAAAACACACACACACACACACACACACACACACACAACCAGGAATTTTTACACATTTGCCTTACAAGCAAAAGGTCCATAGTTTATTTCCAGGTGGGGACACAAGCCCCTCTCACCATGGAGGGTTGTGTCAGGAAAGGCATCTGACATGAAAGCGCTGCCAAATTACCAATGTGGATTAATCAGCTGTGGCGACCACTTGGGGAAAATACAAGGGAGCAGCCGAAAGGTACATTTTCAATGTATTTTTAAAGAAAAGTTATAACATGTAGACAAAACATAGAGACAAAATGTAAACAAACAGTTTGAGACTAATGGACACGAGAAATAAACAAATATAGATAAAATGCTGGAAAAACTATGCAATGTATAAAAAATAGCAAATAGAACTGACAAAATTAACTGCAGTATTTGAAATATAAAAAACTTAATTAAATAAACCCAACTATTTAAGGGTTTGCCTTTAAGCATATGTCAAAGACATTGACAGTCAGAAGTGTGTTAAACTGATATGGTGAAAATAGTGAGAACTTTTCACAAAAAACTTTGATACATCTTAAGATTATTTTTTAATAATATTAATTTTTCCCCCTCCAGTTACCGAGACTTGAGAAAAAAGCTTTCAAATCCAAATATATCTCTCAATTAGGCAAAAATGAATACTATTTTCTGATAGTATCGACTATCCTTCAAATATTGATATGACACATACTTACATTATAAAACTAAGTAATACGAGTAGTTTTAGAGCAGTTGTACCAAAAATAGGAAAAGTTGCTTTACCTCATGGGGTTAAAGATGCCAATCCTTTCAGCTGTTCACCATTCCTCTGGCAGGCTGTTCTAACAGCTCAGAGCTTGAAATTAAAGACTGCCTCTCCAAGAGCTTTTTCCTACACGTTATGATATTTCAAAGAGTCAAGCCTGTGGGGGCTATGCTGATTCATAATTTGCAAGCATGTTAGACTGATCCAAGACTATAAAGAGCTTTAAAAAAGGTTATTCTGTTTGTTGCTTCACTCTTAAATTAACTGCAACTTGCCATGTGTTGATTTTACAGATAATTCATCATTATACATTTTCAACTTAACTGTATGCTAAGTTTCTGTTTTGTCTGCTTCATTTCTGTCCTTAGGTCAAAGAGAATAGACTTTGGTCCACATGACTGGCATTCAATGCCAGTTTCTGGTGCTCAGACCTGGTTGGTGGTGCCAGGGCTGGAGCCTGGGACAGAGTACCAGTTCAGTGTGTTGGCTCAGAACAAACTGGGCACAGGCCCATTCAGTGAAGTTGTGACAGTCACCACTGCAGGTGGGTACTGCTAATCAAAGGATGTTCCAGCTATGTCTGCTGCTTCTTGACTTCAGAATCTACCCACTGAGATGCACTGAGACATTATTTCTAATTTTAGAATATAAACAGACACAGTATGGAATATACTGCCCTCTAGTGATATTTAGATTTATCTATAATATGTCCAAAAATCATTATCTTGTCCAGCCCTTAGTTTAGTTTCTCAGGTTACTTGTTTTGCACAAATTTACAGAAGAGAGACTGCCTGAGCTGATCTTTACTCTCATTTCAGTCAGCCTCCAAGGCACCAAGTGTACTGAGCCGCAGCAAATGCAGCCACAGTACCTGTATGGGCTTGTTTAACCCTTAATTTACCATTCTTCTGCTACATATTACGTAATCTAGCCTACCTTGCTGATTAAGGTTGTTGACAAAGATGGTCACAATGAACTATCCACAAATTTGTATTTTAGTTACTAACTGTTAATATTTTCCTAAAAAGACTTTCAGTAGAACCTCATTTAAAGATAATGCAGTAATGTGACAGAGTACCTGCCAGTAAAGATAAAAATACATAATAATCCATCATCTCTATCACAGAAATTATTTCTAGAATTTTCTCAGAAAGAAAACCAAGCAGTTTCACCATATTTTGTTTGTCACTTAGATTTTAATATAGAAGCAGAATTCTGTAAATGTACATAAAAGCTGTTATTCTGAGTTCTTCTTTATCATCTAATTCAGAGATAATGAATTAGAGGCACACTTTTAAGCTCCCTTATGTACATGTTTACAATAACACTGTTAATATATCAATGTCTTTTGACATTTTTTCACAATTGCTTACTCACAAACACTTACCTATTTGCCTGAGGTTTTTAGGCTCACTGAGAGAAGAGGGTTGGATCCGGGGCGCACATTCTTTTAGGAAAGTTTCTAGACTTTAAAGACTCACAGGCATGTTAACAGCTAATAATTCATAAGTAGTACATCCCTTAGACATTTTGAATTGTCGTGCCAAGAAATATACAGGTGTAACTAATGACATTAATGATGGCAGTATCACACTTATCAGCCAGTCTGTAAAATACCAGATGCATTATTAATGTTGTGTAATAAATGTTTGGCAAAAGAGCAGTGTGTCTGTAAATTCACCTGCATAGGGCTATTATTAAGAAAACCCAGACTGGAAATGAAACGAGTTTTTCTATGCTGCTTTTTAAGTCTTTATATGCCATTGCTCAAAGAGAATCTAAATTAAAGGAGTTAAGTGTATTCAAAATCATTGTTTCAGCAACAAAAAAAAGCATGACAAAAAATTTTATACATAGTTGCATCACCTTTCCTTGGGTGATCTATTTTCCAATTATTCCCTAAGCAGTAAAAAACTAATTTGAACTCTATTTGTTTTAAGTTTTTTAAAAAATTATTTGTTATTATTTTTAAATTATTTATTTTAGAGAATTTATTCATTTAAATTACCTAAACACAATAGAATCCTCATGATGATGACTATATTTTAAACTATGCAAACCAAATTCAGCTTTACGTTACCAACAGCTTTCCTTCATTCAACAAAGGTTAAATGAGGCCTGCAAAGTGCTGACCTAATTCAAACACTCAGATGGAAGCCAGTGGGTTTCTGCTGTGTATTAAATTGCTCAATAACCCATAATGAAATATTTTAATTTACTTTTACAACATAAGTCGGCTTTGATAACCCCAGCTTATAGCACCACCCATTTTCTAATTACCCAATGCTAAGAAAAATGTATCTTATTTGTATTGCTTGTTGTAATTGTAGATACTAATTTTTTGACATTCAGAAGTTCCCTTTGTTTCACTTAGCATGTTCTTTCATTTCATTTTATGCTTTTTTAAAAACTTTTAAAAAGTGAAACTTGTGGGGTGGCTGTGGCTCAGGAAGTGGAGTGGGTTGTCCTCCAAATGGAGGCTGGAGGAACTGGTGTTTCGATCCCCAGTTCCCCCAGCCTGTATGCCAGAGTGTCCTTGGGCAGGACACTGAGGCCCAAATTGCTCCCAATGCATCCATCAAAGTGTGAGTGTGTGTTGGTTAAAATGCACTTAAGGCACAGAGTAAAGCACTGTATGAATGGGTGAATGAGGCTTGTGGTAGAACACCTATGTTCCATGTTCATGACTATGAGTAATTTACCATGGTCTGGCTTGTGTTTCAGCAGAAAAAGTTGGTTGAAAGTCTTAAGCTGTTATAATTACTGTTATAATTACTTTCTGCACAACAATCTGAGTGACTGACTCAGAGTGTTTTTATAACATGATGAGCCACTAATTCATCTTTGCTACATGTTTTCTTTTCTGTAAATCATTCAGTTTGTAGTAATACTAGTGCTCAGTTCACCACTTTGGTCCGTTGAAATGTATGAGATAGCCATGAAATTTGGTGCAGTCATTTTCCCCAGAGGACTGACTTTGATCACCAGAAGTTTCCTCCAGTGCCACTGGACATGTTTGGGTTTTAGTAAAATAAACTGCCGTTGGATGGATCTCCATTAGGCTTTGTGGTTCTTAGAAGATAACTCCATATAACCTTTATAATCCTCTCACTTCTCACTCTTTTCGCTTTTGAATTTGCACAGAATATACAGACATTCATGGTGCCTATACTGTATTTTAATTGCTTTGTTGATCAGCCTGCTTTTCCTGTGGCTCTGATTTGAAGTTGATTTGTGTTGTTTTAAGTGAAATAGCTCAACAACTATTGGAAGGATTTTATTTTAACACATTAAGGATCTCTTGACTTTTCTTCTGGTTCCATATTTATATTAAAAAGTCATTTTTTAATCCAAAGGACTTATGACAGTGTCATGATAGAATAATAATATACTGAACAAGGATGTTAGCAATATTGTGTTGATGTTACAGCAGCATTTCTCTTAAAGCATCATGTTGTTAGCATGAGTGTAAACTCTTTTGTTTTTTTTTGCAGTGAATAAAATTTTAAATTATTGGTCCACAGGCTCTCCTCTGGGTACCCCAGAACCACTGGTGCTTCTTACTCCACCACGGTGCCTCACAGCCAATCGCACGCAGCATGGTGTCCTCCTCACGTGGCTCCCTCCGGCAAACCACTCCTCACCCATCGACCGTTATATCATGGAGTTCCGCCTCGGGGAGAGGTGGGAGGTCCTGGATGATTTAATACCTTCAACTGAGACTGAGCTCATAGCCAGAGACCTTGTTCAGGTCAGTAGCGCACACATTTTGATGTAGAAATTTGGCTGTGTATAGCTTTGTGCTTTTATTTCTTTGAATGCTAAGGGGCACCAGGGCAAAATTGGGGGAACAAAGGATTAAAATTTTGTTAACATGGACCTTTTTTATAAACCCAGTTAAATAAGAGAGGGATTTCAGTGTGTGACATGTTCAAGACCTTATACGCTGTACACAGTAACCAGGATAAGTGTATCTCTCGGATAGGAGTCCTGGTATGAGTTTCGTGTAATGGCAGTTATGGATGACCTGATCAGCGAGAGCAGCAATGTAGTGGGAGTATCTAGCACAGGTGAGTGTCTTTCCATCTGGCCCTTGTGAAGAGTAGGTTTTTAAGTTTTTTGTGTAACATCTCCTTTTACCCACTCAGATCCCTTCCCTGCTGCAGAGTTGCCTGATGAGGGTCTGGCACGGCCTGTGGTGGCAGGTGTTGTGGCAACTATCTGTTTTCTGGCAGCGGCCGTACTGTTCAGCACTCTAGCAGCTTGCTTTGTGAATAAGCAACACCGTCGCAAACTCAAGCGTAAACCAGGTTGGTCTCCCTCTTTACTTAATTTATATATATTCTGTGTCATAAAAAAGAAAGTTTTTACAGGACTCTGCACAGTCCTGTCTAACCAGGATTGGATGTCCCAGCAAATTCACCTCAAGGTCAGACCATGCAATCCTATAAAAAATTGCAAAAAAAGAATCCAAGAGCTATATCTCAGACTCTACAGGCCTCCATTACCATGTCAAATTTTAAAGTTCATGACAGAACACTTAGAAAATAACTAAACATGAATTGCTTGTTTGGAAGGGTTGCCAGGAGAAAGCCTCTTCTCCCTAAATGGCAGTACGGCTTAGCTTTGCAAAATAGCATCTGAACAGCCCACAAAACTTCTGGAACAATATTCTTTGAACAGACAAGATCAACGTAGAGATGTTGGCTATGGTGCACAGTGCCACAGCTAGTGAAAACCAAGTACGGCATATCAGCACACACTCCTCAAGCACGGTTGTACAGTAGAAGGGTGACAAACTGAATGAATGAATTGGATTTTTTTTGCTCTCACAGGCCCTAGGCACCTTGCAGTCACAGAGTCGCCAATGAACTCCCCTGTATATCAAAGTGCTCTAGAGTCAAATATGATGCCATCTGTCTGACAACTGAAGCTAGGCCGAAATTGGGTTGTGCACCAGACAATGATCCTAAGCATACCAGCAAATCTCCATCAGAATGCTTGAAAAACCAAAGAATCAAGGTGTTACAATGACCCAGTCAAAGTTCAGACTTTGCTGTGGTGGGACCTTAAGAGAGCTGTGCATAAACAAATAGTGGGCTAAAATTCCTCCACAAGGATGTGAGAGACTGATGAAGTCATACAGAAAACAATTATTTCAAATGATTGCTACTAAAAGTGGTTCTCCAGGACCTTGAATCATAAGGTGAACTTTTTTCACATGACTGCACAGAGTCCTTTGAAAACTTTCTTATTAACTGTAGTTAATTTCTGACTGTGGATGGGTTAATCAGTGGGTCTATGAGCACAAAAAGACACAAGACACTGACAAAGAGACACAAAATGACCATAGTGTACCTAAAAGTCATGTTATTTGTAGTTGTTTTCTGTCTCTTTATGTCCTGCTTCTTGCATTGATGGGTGGGGGACCTTTTTGTCTGTGCCCAGGGGCTTATTGTCTCATAATTCATCCCTGTGTTTAACATTTACTTGTGGTGTTCAGCAGAGGAAATCCTGAATTTAAATGTGTTTGTCCTCTCAGATCCTCCCTTGTCGGTGACACACTTCAGGAAAAGCATTGAGTCGCCGTAAGTAAAGCTAACCCAGAGCCTCTCCCATCTGCCAGAGGTGGCCACTACTGTTCGTCTACTCTTACACCTTTTACAAATTGTGTCTTTCCATGCATGCTGTGACATGTTAACAAGAAATAACATATATAAAATAGTTTGATATGTCAACTGGAAATAACTTTTTAGAGCCTACTTGGAAGAAGGTTATTACACTCAGCGTGTTTTCTCCAGTGCTTTTAAGCAAGAGGTGGAATATTTAAGAAAGTATACTGAAGAGAATATATCTATGAAAATTCTTTTTAAAAAAAGAAAAAAAAAGAAATATAATTGGGCTACTTGGAGGGTGTAGAAGAAAATGTACAGTAGCAACCTCTAGCGGATCCTGGGCAAATTAAGGAGAGTTCAAAGCAGCAAAGTCTGCATTTTAAGTACATTACCCAGAGTGCTCAAGCTGCAGTATGTGTATTGATTTTTGATCCATCTGTTCTCTTTAACACTGTCTGCTTTGTGCATGATTCTCAGTGTTTAATGATGCTGTTTTTTGTACAGTATCAGCTACACGTGTGTACTTGTCTGTCTATAAATCTTGTGTACATGTATGACTGCACTTCAATCTCAAAAGAAGCTCATTTCTGACAATAATCTGTGTAAATCCCATTGCAGAGTAAATGTATTTTGCTTGTGACTTGAGGCAAAACATCAGTATCAGATCACTTTTCTCTATTTTTTTATTAAATGGTCAGGGCAGGTCAGGGCATTTACACTGAGTCCTTCCTGCAAATAGCATAGTTAAAGATAAACCAGGCCCGTGTCGTTTGTCTCCCATCGCAGGCCTCCTCTTACCCCCTTGCCAGGGGTAGAGCCCTGCTGGGACGAGCCTGCCAGGAGCAGTTTCTTGCCCCCGCCGGCCAGCCCCCTGTGAGTGCCTGCCTGCACCGAAATACAGAGTGTGCTGCACTGCACTGGCTTGGCTGCATGCATTGCATAGAAATAATTAGCTCACAGTGGTTATTTGTAGTTGTAGGGAAGCCTACTATTTGCATGCACAGACTTCCATGCACCATACAGGGATTAAATTGTATTAGCTCAGCTGCATGTACAGTACAGTACTGTGTAGATGCACTCATTCTAACTTATGTCTACCCAAAGCATTCAGTGACCCAGTACAGTAAGTGTCGAGTATGCTGCTCCTGGTGTGGGCAAATGAGGCCTGGTTAGATGTCATCTGCTTTCCTCACATCACCATTTGGTGCAGCATATGGAAATTGGTCTCACGTCTGCTCAAGAAGATGTAGACTCAGTAGATCTGTGATACGGTTGTCATGGTTGCATTGTTGGCTCTTCTCTCATCCCGTCACTCTTTGGTTCATTAGCTGCAGCCCTATCAGGAGGCTACCGCTGCCATAAACTGGCCATTATCATAATGTAGTTCATTATGGCTGCCTTAATCAAGTGCTTTGGCTTTGTACTGTGTCATCTGTTTAGAAACTGCAATCATGTCTATTTATTTAGAGTAGCAGAATTTTTTGTCTCTTTTAAAATCCTTCTACCACTTTCCACTAAGGTTCCATCTGATATGTGTTACAGTAAATTAAGTCAGTTCTCTGTGTCTGCTTTTCTTTTATCAGGTTATCATCGGGGAAGATAAGTCCAGAGAGCTCCCCTCCATCTCGGCCCCGCTCTCTTTCATCAGAGGGTTCCCATGGTCCAGGCCTGTATGTCAGGAAGCTGCCCAGCCCTCAGAGAGAAAAAGAAAAAGAGCTCTCCTTCTACAAGAAAACCAAGCGTGCCATAGCCAGCAAGAAATACAGTGTGTCCAAACATGAGGCTGAGGTCACCACACCTATTGAGCTGATAAGCCGTGGCCCTGATGGCCGCTTCGTCATGGAGACCAGCCCACCTCCCCGCCGCATCCAAGGATTCCCCTTTGCAGAGGAGTCTGACATGTACCCTGAGTTCCGGCAGTCTGACGAGGAGAATGATTTTGACCCTGGGCCTCTGCCGCCCATCATGCCCACGCTGCGGCCCCAGCTCTCCCCAACGTCCTCCAGCCTGGAGTCAACGCAGCCCCCCACCTACAGCCCCCGCCTACACAGGCCCATGGAAGGTATGAGCTTTGCAGAGGGCAGTGCACTTCACGCCTCAGGGCAGGCCCCAGCCTCCCGCTACAGGGGCTTTCCCCAGGGCCCATTCTATGGGTATCTAGGCAGCCGCGCTGAATCAGGGATTCCACCACCATTCTACATGCCTGACATCAGCCCACGTAGCTCCGCTCTGTCCTCACCACCAGGCACTGCTGAGGGGCCCTTTGGTTACCCCTCCATCCCTGAGGAGAGTGGAGAGATGGAGCACCATCAGTACACTGCCTCGGGCCATTCTCTGTCTCACACACACAGCCCTCCTCCTCGCTCACCTGAAAGCTGGCAACCTCATGAGTTACCCTTCCTAGGTCTAGAGGGCCCACGGTTCATATACCCACCACACCATCCCTTACATCACCCCCAGGACCTCCCTGACCCCCCACCATACCCTCCTCACTCTCTCCCTCCCAGTCGCCTGCACCTCCCTACCCTAAAGGATCCAACAAGCCCTGGACTCCTGCAGCTGGAGGTTCCTGTGGCTCCCCCAGGCAGAGACAGGCCACCAGGGCCTCCGGTTAGGCGTTTAGCTATGCAACAGGCCCAGAGTCTCGGCCAGCTCAGACACACGGCCCACGGTGTGGGTGTACCAGTGTTGCCTTACCCTGACCCGGCAGTCCGTGCAGGGAGCCCAAGCACAGCCCCCAGTAGTAGCCCTCAGTCCTGGCTCAGCCCGAGGGCAGGGCGCCGGGCAGACCCCAGCCTACCCCCGCTAGTACTTCAGCCCTCCCGTCTCTCTCCACTCTCCCAGAGCCCCCTTAGCACCCAGCCAGGTTCCCCAGATATTCTTGTTAGGCCCCCTCCACGTCCCAGCATCCTCCGTACCTCTCGGTCTCTGGAGATGCCTGAGATCACACTGCAGCCCTCGGCCACTGTCAGTTTTTCTCGGAGGTCCTCCCTGACCGCCTCTCCCACTCAGAGCCAGGGCGCCAAGCAACCCAGCCCCAGTTACCACGCCCACATGTCCTATGCCTCCACTGCAGCCAGTTACCCTTCCCAGTCCCCCTCTCCCCCTCCGGAGGGCAGGGATGTTTTCGGGCAGAGGCCATCCCAGAGAAGGACAGAGGAGGAGATGCTACCCTCAGAGCCCTCCCAGCTCCAGATATCAGCCTCAGGGTAGGTGATCCATTGTAGTAGAGAATAGTCACATATTTATTTAAGGAGGAGACTTCTGGTCTGCTCTCCAAATTTCCTCAGTTTCACTTTGATGTTTCCATTTAGGAATAATTAAGATGCATATTGTACTTTAATATGCAGAAGGCATGTAATTGCATTTAGCACACATTGTGTCAGTTCATAAAAATGACAGCTCTCTAAACATTAACCTTTAATAGCATGTGAAAGCTCAGTGTGATTTTAAGATCATGTATTTTTGTCCTCAATATTGATGGCTCATATTTAATCAATGAAATAGTGATCATAATGCAAATTTAAATTAAATTTAAAAGGATGATTTTGAAGCTAAAATCAACAGATACTTGTGCCATTTTTTCTGTGCCCAGTTTTAAACCTAAAAACTTTCTATTTAAATATTTTCGAAAGCTGGATATTAATTTAATTTAATTAGATCAATTATTGATATCAGTATGAAAGTAAAATCTTATCTGAGAAACTAGTGTTTTCAGGCTTAACTACAGCGATTTATTTAGCAATTTATAGCTGACGAACATATATACTAATACTTTCTGATGTCACCTGTCACCAAAACTATGTCAGTAGTGTGTTAATTCATGGTTAATGAATTGGTCACTAATGCTTTACACAACCATTATTACAATCAGTGGCTTTTATCTGAGTCCAGCAGAACATGTATTTGTCTTTTTAGTTAAAAAAAAGTTGTTTTTAAAGAAATTTTATTTATTTTGTAGTATATGGATATTGCAGTGAGGGGGCAAGAGATACAAAAAAATGCCAAATAAAGCACAGCCATCAACAAACCTCACATGTTTAACTTGCAGTCTGCATTTATTTACTAGGGAGGACATAACTTATTAAGTTAATTAAATACTTAGTGTTAATAATAAACACTTTAAAATTATTAACCTGCTTGTACTTCTGGATTATAAGCAAGTCAGACATATCTGACTCTATTTATATGTGTTAATATTTATAACTGTAGACCATCTGATGGTTTGCTCCTCTTTTAATAATAGATTGTTTCAAAATAAGTACACCGTAATCTCATCTTATAAATACTTTACAAAGATTGATTCGATAAAAAAGCATCTGATCTTCAATTTTGCAGTTTGATTAATCATAAATAGAAGGTTTTTTATCGTAAACAAGAAGCTGTTAAAAATGAAACCCCAGTTCCAAAAAGGCTGCAACGCTGTGCAAAATACAAATAAAAACACACTGAAAATCTCACAAACCAATATTTTATTTACAAAAGAACACAGAAAACCTATCAAATGTTGAAACTGAGATATTTTACTATTAAAAAAAAATAATTCTAGTTCATCTTGAATTTGATGACAGCAATACATCTCAAAAAAATTTGGATAGGACCAGTTTTACCACTTTGTAGCATCCCCTCTTCTTTTAACAGTTTTCCTTAAATATCTAGGAACTGAAGAGACCAGCTCCTGGACCTTTGGGAAAGGATTTTTGTCCCATTCTTGTCTGACATAGGATTCCAGTTACTCAACAGTCCTAGGTCTTCTTTGTCGTGTTTTGCATTTCATGATGAGCCAAATGTTCTCAGTGGGTGAAAGGTCTGGACAGCTGGCAAGCCAGTCCAGCACCTGAGCTCTTCTGTTACAAAGCCATGCTGTTGTAATAGCTGCAGTATCTGTTTAGCATTGTCTTGCTGAAATATGCAAGGCCTTCCCTGAAAAAGACACCATCTGGCGGGGAGCATATGTTGCTCTAAAACGTGTATATATCTTTAAGCACTGATGGTGCCTTTCCAGATGTGCAAGCTACCAGTACTATAGGCACTAATGCACCCCATACCATTAGAGATTCTGGCTTTTGAACTGAGTGCCGATAACTAGCTTTAGTAAAGAGGATGCAGTATTCATGATTTCCAAAAAGAATTTAAGATTTGAATTCATCTGACCACAGAGCAGTTTTCCACTTTGCCTTAATCCATTTTAAATAAAGTTAGGCTCAGAGAAGACGGCACCATTTGTGGATTATGTTCACATTTGGCTTCTTCTTTGCATAATAGAACTTTAACCTGCATTTGCAGATGGCCTTGTGAGCTGTGTTCAAGACAATGATTCTGGACATGTTCCTGAGCCCATGAAGTGATTTCCATGACAGAATTATGCTTGTTTGCAATTTTGCTTTGAGGAACATTATTCTGAAATTGCCCTACAATTTGTAGATACCGTTTATTGCAGACTGTTGAACCTCTACCTACTTTTATTTCTGAGAGACTCTGCCTCTCTAAGGTGCTCTTTTTATACCCAGTCACATTACTGGCCTGTTGCAAATAACTTAAATAGTTGCAAAATATTCCTCCAGCTGATTCTTTTCAGTACCACTTACTTTTTCAGTCTTCTGATGCCCAGGTCCCAACTTTTTTGAGAAGTGCTGCTGCCATCAAATTCAAGATGAGCTAGTGTTTTTCACGAAATAGTAAAATGCCTCACTTCAACATTTGAAATATTTTCTGTGTCCTTTTTTGAATAAAATATCAGTTTATGACATTTGTAAATCATTACATTGTGTTTTTATTTATAGTTTAGACACTGTTTCCCAACCTTTTTGGAATGGGGGCGTTTTGTGGCTCTTGCCCTTTCCCAGAAGGTCAGAGCTCAAAGGATCAGATGGCCCTTCCTGAAGAAGTGTAGAGCTAAAAAGGCAAATTAAGCATTCTGAGGAAGATAAAATCTAACCACAACCAGGCATTAAAAATAGTTTGCTTTAATGAACTGTATTGGTGAATGATTTATTAACCAGTAAGGTAATAACTTCAAAATACTTATTTTTAACCATAATAATAAAATATTTTTCAAGTGGGAATACCACAATAATTATTTTTCTTGTTACATCCCAATATATTGATAGATCAGTGGCCTACATTTAGTACATAAAGCAGGAAGGATAATGCTTTACACCCACCTAAAAGCATAGCTGAGACTCATACACATCTTTGCCCGATAGACTCTTTACTGTACACACTCCTGTGCCCCCTCACACCCACCTCACTACCCTAGAAACTACAATGACATGGTAACTAAAGCCATGCAGCAGAGACTTGCTCCTGCAGTATCACTGGCCTTTAAGGGAAAGTAGCTTATAGGGCTGCTTCTTTATAGAGGGTAAGGGTCTTACCTGATTTGTTTTTGATTGATCTCAGCTATCTGGGCAGCGTTGTTGTGACCCGGTCCCCTACGCCGCAATAGGTAAGGGTCGGACCCATGTCTGAGAGGGGAGGGGTCAGCAGGGGGAGGGCTCTAATCACTCTCTCCTTTAAAGGGGAATCGCTTTGGGTTGTGCCTCTGTGCTGGATTCAAGTCAAGTGCAACTAATAGCAATAATGACTGCAGGACACATTTGTCAATACAGTTCCAAGGCACAGTAAGCCTGCTGTGGCATAGGCTACAGTAATTAGGCTTGTGAGCAAGCACGAGGAGTGGTTTGGACTGTGGCGAAACATTTGATTTTGTCTTTTTCATTGTATGAACACAGACATGTTTCCCTGCACTAAAAAAAGCCTTGAATCAATAGAGGATGCACACGAATGATAGACTGGAGTATTCCCCTTTAAAGTTTTGTTCCATGTGCAAAATGCCATGCATGCATTCTCTAAACTTCTCTCTACAACCAAACAAATAACAACAATTCTCAAACTAAATTCTTTGTCACATTTGTTGTCCTAAGTGCTTTCGTTTTTTCTGTCATGTGACTGTTTTTAATGGCCATTTCCTCCTCCTGTCATGTGACTTGTTCTTTAACGGCCATTTCCTCTTCCTGCCATCTCCTCCCGTCAGCATGGTGAAGCCTCTGTACGCAGTGTTCATGTTTATGAAAGTGTGCTGTATAGTGTTTATGTCTATGGAAATAAGCAATATTTTAACACTGTTGCCTCGCCACACAGTTGATGTGATAATGGAAATGTTCTCTATCTGTCCAGGACTGTTGCAATTCTCAGATTGTCTCCCCCTCTCTGCTAATGGCTCTCAATCTTTCTCTCCACAGTGACAAGTGATGGACAGCATCTCTAAAGCTTTGTGTTCCTATGCCTTTTGAAACAATTCATGTTTGGCACAACAACCTGACTTAATGAAAGCATTAAGTCATGTTTGAGGCTGTTTGTATTCAGTTCTTTGAAAGACTTTGAGACAACAGTGGGCCTCATGAACACAAACATAAATGTTTATGAGGTTTATTGGACTTTATTTAACTTTATTGCATCTTTCTATGAGAGATGGACAGCAAAACCAGAGTATTCAAGTATGAGGTAAAACTGCTTCTAAACAGACTGTGAAAGTGCGGATACTTTAATGTGATGTGAATATTTTGTGCTGATTTAATGAATATTTTCATTCAACTTCGCATGTATCACTCATGAAATGAAAATTGTTCTCAACGTTTCAAAAACACATTTGAAGATACAAAGCAGAGAACTGCAGACTAAATACACGTACCGCAGGGGTCAGCAACCTTTCCTGTGTTCTCCATTAATTTTTTACACAGTAAATTAAGTTTGACTTCATGTAGATTAGTAGTAGAGTTGCAGGTGTATCATATGCACAGTTTTGGTTACTAAATTATACTAGTCATGATTCTGTCTGCTAGTAACTAAAATGTAGATTGTATAGACGCTATATGGACAAAAGTATTGGGTCACCTAGACATTACACCTACAGGAACTTTTATGCGATTCTGTTCTAAATCCATAGACATTTATTTGGAATTGGTCCTGCCTTAGCCATTATAACAGCTTCCACTCTTCTGGGAAGGCTTTCTACAAGAGTTTGATGTTGGATGGGAGGACCTGGCTCATATTCTCCTTTCTAGTTCATTCCAAAGGTGTTTGATGGGGTTGAGGTCAGGGCTCTGTGCAGGTGTCAGATGTCTCATGTTAGTTGGCTTACGGCCACTTCACCTGATCTGGTTTGATAATGGAAGCCGAGGAAGGTTGGGCCTGATTAGTACTTAAGTAGGATACACCCTGAAATCTTATATGTTGTAGACTTAGCAGCTCAGTGGTTTAGTGGTTTGCAGTTGCCTCACAGCAAGAGGGTCCTGGGTTCAAGCCCATTTGGGGCCCTTCTGTGTGGAGTTTGTGTTCTCCACATGTTCGCATGGGTTTTCACTGAGAGCTCTAGTTTCTTTTGCTATCACAAAACATGCTAAATTAATGCTGCCTCTGTCAGCCCAGGGCACGGTCACAAAAGAAGTTCATCTCAAGAGTTTGCTTCCTTGTTAAAGGTTGAAACAAAAAAGAACTTCTTCCCCACCAAACTCATTCAACTATGCTTTTATGATGTGTCTTGTTTTGTGCACTGGGGCACAGTCATGCTGGGAAGTTGGAAGCACAGAATTGTCCAAAATGTCTTGGTAACATTCCCCTTCTAAGTGAACTAAAGGGGCCAGGCCATCCCCAGCAAAACAACCCCATAGCCTTATCCCTTCATAATTTGCATAATGCAGTCAGGTAGGTAATCCTCTCCTTGTGTTCACTAAACCTAAATTCATCCGTCAGATGGCCTGATAGAGAAGTGTGATCTTTCACTCCATAGAACAAACTCCCACTGCTATAGAGTCCTATGGTTTTGTCTTTTACATCCTTCCATCTGATACTTGGATTGTGATTGCTGATGTAAGGCTCACATGCAGCTACTCAGCCATGGAAACCCATGCCATGAAGCTCTCGGTGCACAGTTTTCATGCTGATGTTAATGCAAGAGGAGGTTTGGAACTCTGCTCATGGCTCACTGAACCAGCAGAGGGTTGGCAGTATTTAAGCAATATGTGCCTCTCGCTCTGTAACTTTACTTGGTCTCCCATTTTGTGGCTGAGTTGCTGTTGTTCGTAAACACTTGGCAATAATACCACTTACATCTGCTTGTAGAATATCTGGGAGGGAAGAAATTTCATCAACTGACTTTTTGCCATGCTGCAATCCTTCTACAGTATCGTACTCAAATTCAGTGAGCCCTCTTGAAAGACCCATTCTTTAACATATGTTTGTAAAGGCAGACTGCAGGACTAGATATCTGATTTCAGATACCTGTGGTAAGACATGTGGCCCAATACCTTTTGTCCATATAGTTTACCTGCTTTTCAGTATGGTCTCTTAACAGTTATTATAGACAAAAGGAAGAGTTAAAGGAAGTGTTTAAAAGCCTCATTTATGTTCTCTTCTTATCTGAAGGCTTTTAAGCATACCACTTAGCTTAGTATATTTGAATGCTGCCCTCTTGCCCAACTTTGTTTATCAGGCTCAAGGAAGTTATTATGCTGATGTCTTACACTTAACATTCAACAATATTCAACATATGCCTCAGTTTCGTCTTTCAACGAACCCTGTCTCCATTGCCCAACTGGTCTGTAAAGTCTTGCCAGTTATGTTTGCTATGTTGCATCCAGGTGGTTACTAATCATATGACATATGCTCTATGCTATGGCAGCCTAAAGAGCTTTCTGCATAAACTGCATGCTGTTTGTAAAAGTAGATTCAACAGATCATCTTGTCATCATTAAGTTATTTTGCTTTTTTTAGACAAGATGTAGACAGTACAAAACCTTTTTTAATAACTCCGTCATGATTTCTGGAAAGAGAAATTTCTTGTCTTCAAGCACAACAGAGCATTTGTCATTTATTATATTAAAAGAAGGCAGATATTTTTACATCCCATTTATGTGAAACTAGACAAATCGCAAAAAAACAATATTTGTGGATAAACAGTAAAACAGAGCAGAGGAAATATACATAATTTTCATTTAGGTGTAAAGTGTCCCTTTAAACTCTTTTGGTTTTCATGTACACTTTGGGTGAATAAATATCTTTGTTTTTGAAAGAAAACCGTTGTTTAAAAATAAATGCTACATGAAATCAATCAGAAATGTTTTCAATAATCAATGTTTTCAATTATGAATGAATGGGGGCATTAATAATAAACATTTTATGATATTTAATACAATATCTACTT
This sequence comes from Etroplus canarensis, assembly GCA_015106775.1. NCBI lineage: Eukaryota > Metazoa > Chordata > Actinopteri > Cichliformes > Cichlidae > Etroplus > Etroplus canarensis. Next base: position 13,907 of record VUQH01017098.1, on the reverse strand, counting down.
AGACATAAGGAGGTCGATTTTCAGCAGCCATCACTCTTGTGTTGTTAAAAAGCAGAAAACGTTTTAAATGATTTATTTATAATGAATAGTGATTTCTGATGAATAAATCTATTAGTCATTATTGTCATTTACAGGATTTTTTAAAATCAGGTTGTTATATTAGAAAAAACAGGTGCTTTTATTTCAAAAACAAAGGCAACAAAGTGACCCAACCATTTGAGAAGCTGTTTATATTTTATTAAACCATTCGCTTTCTCTCGAGCCACTGAAAATGGGTTTGAGTACTGACACAGGTGCATTTGTCAGAGGTTGCCCACCCCTGACCTTCGGGTTTTTCAAAAATAGTGTAATGGAGAATTTTTACACGAGAATCTTTTAAAAATTTAAAATTTGAGAAATTGTTTTCATTTTATGAGTTTTATACAGCAAAGAGACCAATATTGCTCGCATTTCTGAAGCAGTCACTATTTAAAGACCCAAATTTGGAAGAGTACTTGAGCAGTAATTAAAATTACTTCCATAAGACATGTTTTTTCCATTTTTAGTGCTGTCACTAAGACACCATAATTTCCCTGATTTTAAATTGCACTTATGAGACCAAAATTATCAGAAATACAACTGATAATTAGAATTTGGAGCAAATACCTCTTAATATGTTCTTCATTACCAGCTTTTATAAATCCTGGAGTGGGTCTTTAATGTAATGATTGTTTAAGAACAAACTTAGAGCCAATAATTTCACCAAATCCACTGCCACCTTATGTCAGCTATTCTTTCTTTCTCTTTTTCATTCTTTCCCTCTTTGTCGTTCTTTCTTTGTATCTAACTTTTCTCATCCATCAATGCAGATAGAAAGTGGAAATTCATCATCTTAGTGAGAGGGCTCTCAGTAGAAGTTCAAGAGCTCATCAAATCATATGATAGCACCTTCTGGAAATAGAAATCAAAGTGCCATTTTTTTTCTGTTCACTGTAAGACAGGACTGAACACAACTGTTGGATTAATGCAGAACAATGTATGCTGTGTCTCTCGTCTTCTCAGGGAACCTCTAGGTGCGTCTAGTGATACTGCCGGGTCTGAGAGCTTACCAGCACTGCTACACCACTGTATTACTAAAGCCAAGGGAGTGGCTGCCAACAACAATAACAACACAACCTCCAGAAGGAGAACAGGTTTGTCAGGCAATCATAGAAAAGATACAAATGATTAATGTTAAAATAGGCATCCTGTGTGTGAGTTCTTTGCTTCTCTTTCAGGTGCGTCTCCCTCTCAGACCCAGCAGCAATCTCAGACACCCCAAGAGGGCGAGGATCTCAACTTCCCAAGAAAGAGGAAAAAGCAAAACAAGAAGAACCCCTATCTCTATTTAACCTCCTTCCTGCACCGCAGGCAGTTTGAGGAGGATCAGACAGGCATTCTGGCCAGTGCAGACTCAGAGGGCCCAAACTATGGGACTCTACGCTGACCCATGTGCCCAACAAGCCATTGGACTCGACTAAACTGACCAACCCTGAGAAACCCCACCTCAGCCCTTCCTGCTCCACCAAAATATCAAATGAATATGTTTCTTATAATCCCTAAAAGTTAATCTACATTTGGGGAGTGGGAAACTTTGAGCTGAATTCTCCGAGGTTGGAAATCTTATCTGAAGACAAGAACAATGGCTTTTCTGGGTTGTCACCATGACTTGTCTTTGAGGAATTTCACTTGAAAATGCTCTGAAAATATATAATGTATATAAATAGTAAAACAAGGGAATTAAGCTTCCTCCTACAGTAATAAAAAATGTGTTGGTTGAGTATGTCACAACACGTTAAAGATTTTTCACTCACTGGTCATTGAGGGGTCCATATCTTTAGGTTTTTCAGTGATACAGCGTACTGTTAAGCCTGGTGCGTCCTCGGACAGGGACATGAGTCTACCTTTCCTACAATACAAATAGATTCAGTATTTAACACAGGGTTCTTACCACAAATATACCTCAGAGTAAACGCAGATTTGCTGTAATTCTTGTGGTATACTGTACGTACTTGACCTTTTTACATATGGATAAAAAGGTTTATATCACACACCACTCTCATTCAAATGGATAATATGGCCTAACTTTATCTACTTTAGAAGCTTTTTATTACCCGTAAAAGCTAGCATATTGTATTTTTTTTGATTTGTGATCCAATGCCAACCATTAGAGGACAGTGTCTTAATTTTACTGCTTGATGGTTCAGTGTTTTTGCACTCATCACTGCAGCACTGCATTAAGACAAAGATCATAGCCTTCATGAGATCACTCAAACTAATTTGGGACTTAAATGCTCAACAGAGGTTGGACTTGAAGGGTCAGAAGAATGGGGTGACAAATTGTGAACTGTACTGTACTATGTATTTCATTTCTAAAGAGTCATTTGTGAAATGTGGCACGTCTTGAGGTGCCTTTTTGTTTTGCCTTTTGTCATTTTTTCTAGCGTAAACTGCCTTTTTCTTTGCCTTCTCATATTTCTCTCACTGGGGGAGTGAGGGAATCCAAAATCATGTGTGATTTTACTTTCTCTGCCAAGGACTCATGAGAGAACATGCTACAGAAGATGCATAACACTTGTTTTGTTTTCATTGAACATGGGTTTGCGCCTCAACTGTGTTCATCCAAATAATAGGATAGAACCAGATTAAAACCTGTAAAAAAAAATAAGGAGGAATGCACACAGTGAGATTTAAAAAAAAGGCAAATAAATCAGTGTTGTGGAAAGGTACTGAAGCACTGTATGTGCAAAAGGTTTCATGCAAAAATAACAACGCGGTATGATGAGGATGCTAATGTTCAGCAGCCGCTGTTAGAGGAGGATGTGATTGTTTTATAAAATTTTCAACAAGCAATGGGAAATCTTCAAACAATGGCCACCCTGACTGTTTATCTTTAACAACTGTATATTACTTGCTAGCTACTTCTCTGTGTGTTTGTTAATTTTTCGACACTAACCGATAATGAATGTATGTTTTGCTGTACAGGAAATGAATGTCCCAATGTTACAGAACATTGAATGACCCATTATATTACTTATAGTGTAGCTGTGATTGGTGAGGTGACCAGTTGGCACATTAAGTCCAAATTCCTGTATGCAGTCCCACACAGTTTCTGAGCCAAGTCCCCTTAGATCTGCAAAAGAGAGAAATGGTTTTCGTTGTATTGTTAAAGCTAGTTCAATCACTCAGACATATCCGTTTTTTTTTTCCATCTGCTACCAACAACTCAAAGATTTTCAGCTAAATATCAACATGAATGAATTGACTCAATGTCTGCTTACTGAAATCTTTTGACAAGTGAGAAAGTGGTGATTGCCTGAAAGTGAGCGTCAAAGTGCATATTCTACTTTAACAAATTGGTTTCATGTAAGATACGAGGAAAAAAAAATCTATATTTGTTATGTACTGTACATGGTGTGTATTGTATTTGTAAAGATAAATCAAACCATGTTTTACAGGAACATGTTCTTGTATGAGGATGTATGAAAAGACGGGACGGATCCCACGGAAAAAGAAATTAGATTATATATAAAAGTATTTGCTTACAGTACGGCTTTAAGTGGATAATGTTTTTAAAACATTTAAGGTGCCTAATTTGTCATACTTTAGCAGACATTATTTTATCTGAGAAGAAAAGCGAACTTAATGTTAGTACCGTACAGTGTATTATTGCCATAGCCCGCTGGCTGCACAAGTTGAGTAGTATTTTCTCTGATGTATAGTACGTGAATGCCCATTGGAAAAAGCTTTAGGAGCAGAAATGTGTTGCCCTCTATAATCTTTCTGGAACAAAGTAATACTGTATTTTGCCCGTTCATGAGCACACATGTAGATTCACTCCAGATCTCTTCGCCTTCACGTGTCCAAAGCAAATAAACTGAATGGAACTTTTTTCTAAGAGTCAAGAACATGCTAGAGTCATGTACAATATGTGCTGTGGAGGAAATTGTGTTTACATTAGTTCGATGACGAAACGTGTGTTAGGGCATAGTTGCTTTGAACATTACGACTTGGTGCTATGTTTAACTTTGTGGTGCTGTAGAATAGAGGTCTAAAGATTCTTTTCGTTTTCTGTTTTCCACAAGCAACTCTGTCGGCCCTGTGTGTTTTTGAGCAACTGAACTAGCTCCGGTAGACACTATAGGCCCTTATCATAACAGTATCATGGTGTGACGACAGTGATAGACAATACTGGAAAGTAGTAGTGTAACCTCAAATAATAGAGACTTGTGACATTCAAATGAACTCCAGATGACTTTTTTTCTATAGTGTGTTTGAAATGTCTGTCTGTGCTTCCAAGGTACCCTCTCTAAACTATATTTGTGCTGATATTGAGACTATTAACCCAGCCTAAAAGGAGAAACATAACCTAATTTAGATTAGTACACACCACAGGACACATGAGAGGAAATCTGAGAGCATCAGCGTCAGGTCACGAGGGGATCTTTTCTACACACTTCCTGTTGGTCTTTGGTTAACAGCACTGTTTTTCAAGCACACTACTGCAGGGGCGTTACCGTCTCATATCATTACCACCACCTTTTTTGAAGGAAGATTTACTACTAGTACTGTACAGTATAGCCATGAGTAGTCATCAGTCCGCATTTGTGATTAATCTCCTGGTAGAAAGGAATTGGGAAAGCTCATACATCCTCCTCATGGGTTTTTATGAATGGATGTCGTCTTCCGGGCTTTTTTTTTTCCTTGCATATTCAACAGAAACATGTACAGTGTTTAAGAGGGCTGCTTTGGATGTACTGTTAGCTCATTTTTGTTTGTTTTTTATTTGTTTGTTTTCTCTCAATTTTTCTGCTTACGGCTTTTAGTGCATCACTAGGTGCTGGTAGGATGATACTTAGAACAGATTTGATTTCTTATTGTATTAATCTTGCATGTAGAGACAATACAAAAACGCCTATTTAGCAATCATTCATGGACATCCAAGCTGGTTGTTATTGGACGGAAAATAGAAATATGTAGTATTTTCTATATTCTCTGTTTTTGTGTACCAGCACTGAGAACTAGAATGTATTATTATCGTAGGCTACAATAAGCACTACATCGTTGACTGTTTTAGCTAATGCTCATACTCAAGCAAACCAAGTAGTGCTTAAAGGAAGAAAATTTACTACATTTCATTTCAATTTCATCCACTGAACTCTGTGCTGTACATCACATGTTTACATTCTGTATTATATGTTGTTTATTCTGTTTTTCTGTGCATAATCTGTCTCCATATTGTTCATATGTAAATACTTCGGAGCAAAAACATTTTTTTTTTACTTTTCTCTTTTTTAAAATGATAACCTGATGTTTCCCTTTTTTGTCAGTTTTTAGACTCGTCATTCTTTTTTGTCACCGCATCAGGTATTTACGCTTCACTTAACTTTTTTGTGAGCAATTAACTCATACTGTATGGTGCTGTACCAAAGCCTTATGTATAATATTTGTATTACTTTCTTCTTGTTTGCCACTGCTGTCCAGTGAATTCTGTATCGTCTGAGATCATGTCTTACTCACTCGTCATGTTCAACTGCCATGGATCTTATTTCTTTATTGAGTAAACAGAAAACTGAATGAACTATGATGTTTAAAACCACTCTGGGCTGTTACCAACTGGCCTGGATGTACAGCGACAGTTGCCATCTCAAGCCTTTATAGGGAAAAACGCACAGGCTCACTTCTGGTGGCTCATCATGACGTAGACATGGGCCTAGCACATGCTCTATGCTCTATCTATGGCATGTCTGTGAGAATATGAAAGCAGTGTTGTATTCATGTCACCATATCATTTCAAATGCTTAGTCCCATATGAAATTTTCCTCTCAAATTTTTGTATTTTGATATAATAAAAAAATCAAAAGAGGCTCTATTTTTCTGTGGTTTTGTGTCTGGTGTTTGAAGACGATGCTGTAGTTCATATGCTGGACACAGGGTGTAAGTGTTGGGCAGAAAGTGAGGATGATAGGAGCTACTTAATCAGGTCAATTTTTTTCTTTCTTTTTTTTTATTCTAGGACATGCAGACAGGGGCAGTGCAGGAGTGCCAGGTTTCAAATCCCCTTCCAAAAAAGCATCATAAAGTAATTATCATTTAAATTTATTCTTTAATCTGACAGCTAGAACTTAATTTAGATCAAGGTGGATCAAAGACTGTTTAAATGCATGTGTATTGTTCAGTGATTAATGTCTCCACCCAGACGTTAAGGAATGAATTGTGTTGCGGTGGAGCCATAACAAGGAAAACAACCTGAAAGAGGATGAGGTCTGTCAGATTGACCTTTGTGCTTTTGTTCAAATTCCCCAGCATGCTTGGAAGCAAACAAATGAAAAGCCATCTGCATACACCTGAGAAAAAAAAAGTCCAGTTCAGGTAATCCACTGGTTAAACAGTCTTCTTTGGCCACGTCACCCAGATTTCTTGAATATTCTTGAAGAGACAGGTTTATTTGCTTTGCGTGTTTTGCTTTGCATGTTTTACTTTCTATTTAAACTATGACATTTTTAGGTGAAATAAGTCAATCAAGTAAGTGAGGTGGTGTTTTTTTGAACAAGTACTTTCAGCATTGAGTCACTGTTTGCTCAGTAATGAAATCACAATTTACCAGAGACCTTACATCAGAAATTCATAACACCGATATAAACTGAAACAAAATGGAGAAAAAACTTTCAAAGCAATATTTTAATGTTTTGGCAGTTTTTCTGCCTCAGAAATAGATGACTGAATAGCTTAAATAACATTTGGATTTTTCTGGTATACCTGTTATTTGAAATGAATTAAATGTTTTATTTGCATTTTGCACCATAGTCTCAAACAAAAAGGAACAGCACCAAACTGAAACCAGAATCTGCTTCGGCTCTCCCTCTTTGATATTATGAAACAACAGCAGAGTAATCATAAAGGTACTCAGTATTTTGAACCTTTGAAACAAGCTCCCTGTTGTCTCCCTGCAACCAATAAAGTTATATCCCCCAAAAGCCCCGAATTCTTTAGAAATGATGACCTAACCCAACCCTACTTGAAGTGATGTGAGGCTAGATGCCATGGTGATCTTTTTAATGCAAATTGGATGACTGTGAGCTGATAAATGAAGCAGCAAAGTTAATTCCATAAGATCACTGAAATTTTTCTGATCAATTTCAGCTGTAGCAACAGCAGACAGCAACGGCGACCAACACAACATGATGTCACCATGGAAGTATTAGGTTTTTATAGCAGATCAGAAGGTTAGTTACAGAGGTGTGGCTAAAAATGTAAAAAATTTTACAAGAAAAACACCACCTGGTGACCAATCTGTATTTTCAATGGCTGAAAATCTAATTGGTTCCGCATCTCAAGGAGGTCTGTTGCTATGCCAAAATTCAAAATCTTGCATCAAATAAGTTTTGTATTATGATGATTTCATCATATCCCTGCTTCTTGGGGTTATAAATATAAAACACACCTTCAGCTACTCCCTTGTATCTTCCCCTAACACATCATTATGCCAGATTAACCCACACTAGTAATTTGGCAGAGGTTTTTGTACCAGCTGCAACCCTCCATGGTGAGAGGGGCTAATATCCTCATCTGGAATTGAACCAGGTACATTTATAAGTCAAAAATGTGAACCACTACACTATGGGGTCACCTAAAACTGTGCTTACTGAAAATATAAGCAACTAACTTGAGTATTTTTACTACAGCTGAAACCCGAACAAGATGATTTTACACAACCAAAACATTATGAAGTTTCTTGAACTGAAAACATAGCATAAAGTTCCCATGAGGTACAGTAAAAAAGATAAGAAAAAAATAAATAAAAACCTCTGAAAGCTCACAAGTATTGCAAACCAAAATTGTAGGAAACGGTTCAACTTTACTGAGGACAGAATAACAAGCTTCACCTTTTGACCTGTGTACCATGGTGGTATGGTGGTTAATGCTGTTACTTCACAGGAAGAAAGTCTTGTGCGGCAGTGTTGGCCACCTCAGTGTCCCTCTTCAGGGTGTCCAGCAGGGTTGTTGCCGGGCACCCTGGGTGGCGGAACCCATGCGTCGGTTCCCACAGTATCACATGACCTACAGGGAGCTCTTGATGATGGTAACAGTGCCCTGCAAGGCCAAGTCCTCGCCAAGCCACTCTGTCTGAGACTCTGGAAAGGTCCCCATAAAGATCTCCGTCAGAGACATGTTCCTGCCAACAGGCACTTTATTTTTTAATAAAGCGTACCAAATATGTAGTACATGTTTGCGAAGACCAAAAGAGGTCATAAAAAGTCCCAGTGGTTCCACAACTAGGGTGTCCAGATGCCAAAAAACTCAATGTGGGACAAACACTGTGTTTGTGTGGGACAATGTGGGACACGTTCACAATGCTGGTAATTGGCCTGAAATGTTCATATCTAACTTAAATTTAAAAATACATTAAACAGTGCAGGTTGCCAGACTGGCATTTGGCATTTAAGGACCAAAAATGTAAGATCTGAATGCAAATTTTCTAACTGCATTGCTAAGTGAATACAGTAAGGATAAGAGCAGGCTTAAATGAGTTCTTATGGTCTCATGCACAAGTCTTTATATACTCTTGCATCTTGTATTGTACTCTTTTCTTTCACTGTTCCTTATGCTGCTGTTCTGTCTAGTAACCATCTTTAGGTAGGGATGTATCCACAGACTGACATGGCTTTTTTCACCCATTTCTGACCATTTTAACAATTTTTTTGCCAGTTATGACTCACTCAAATACTGTCACTTCAAGCGATATTTCCACTTGTATGACACCGAAAACACAACTCTAATAAAAGAGACAAAAATTGACGAGCTTGTATATAGTGAGAAATAGAGTTTTTCAGAATTAGTGCAAAATTTGTGGCTTTTTGGTGACTTGTAACTGTCCCTGAAAAGTGCATGTCCTGTAGACATTGTAGGGGACAAGGGGAAAAAATGCTGTGCAGTCCCACATAAAGAGGGACATCTGGTCACCCTACCCACAGCCTAAAGGAGAAGAGCTGGATTTCACATCAATCCCTCCAGTGAACAAGCACAATAAGATGCTGTGTTAGGATGAGTGACTCGCACACCAGGTTTCACTCCTCTCACTGTTACCACCCACCTACATTAGAGGGTTATGTAATTCCTTACCAAGCATTACCTAATACCGCACAACCTGCCAGACGGGGCTCCTCGGGCTGCTGAATAATTCTTAAATAGGGGCTTTGCATACCCTGACGCCTACCTCACACGTGCATGTGGGTCCACGACTTTGAAAGGTCTGGGAAGCCCTGAGGCCAAATCATCCCAGGCGCGGGCACGAGATCAGTTCAGCGACGCGCGCTCCCGGCGCCGAGCGCAGTCTCTCTCGGCTTTCAGTTGGCTCGGCCGCGGCTCCGGAAAGACTCCCACGCCGCCTCAGCGATGCCGCGCCCGATCGAGGCTTTTCTCCCCAAAACCTCTACCTCAGACGATCGGCCGTAGCCCGCTGTGTGTGAGTCCGAGCTGCGCAGTTCCGCGGTGCGATGCTGACAGCATGTTTCCACGTCGAGGAGCTCAGCGCGGTGCAGCATAGAGGAGGCAGCGGAGCAGAGGAGCGGGTACAGTTACAGGTAGGCTGCAGGGATTGTCACTGACCGCACAGACATGATCACACTGGTGTTTAATGTGCTGCCAACCGCCTGAAGGTGTGATCATAGCGCGCGCTTTTATTTTAATAGTTGATCAGCTTCTTCTTGAGGACACATTATTGTGTGTGTGTGTGTGTGTGTGTGTGTGTGTGTGTGTATGTGTGTGTGTGTGTTGCGCACGCAGCTGGCAGTGATCTGTCAGGCCCAACAGGTCAGAGTACACCGGTGGTAAACTTTTCCCAGTGGATCCCAGTAGTCGCTTTACAGAACTGGAGTGCGCGCCTGATTGCATCACAGGGTATTAAAACAAATCTGACTTTATCTGTCAAGAGGATTTTGCTGCTGTTTTGTCTATGAATCACTGTCATGCATGTATTATGTTCTGCAATAGCCTGCAAAGATTTGGATGTTGAATAACTTCCTGTCTATTTATTTGTTTATTTGTTTGTTTATATCAGCATTTGGTCTAGAAAAATACTGCTAAATGAAAGCTGAAGCAACGTCCTTGTTAGACTTTTGAGCAGGAGAAAGTTTGTGCTCAGTGATTTCTTCCTCTTTATTGATTAGAATAACCCAAATAAACTGAATATTATGGATAGAAAGAATGAGCACAAAACACTTTCCCCATGAGTGATTAGAACTTGCTACTGTTAACTTTGAACCACATTCGGAATCCTGCTGAACCAGACATGATTACAAATTTTTACTTGCAACATCCTTGGAGTTATCATACCGACTGTGGGAACAGAGGGGCGACAATCCTAAGCAGTCTAATGCTGAAGCTCACAAAGCAGCAAATGAGACAGGGTTCAGGTGTGAAGAAATTCATTCAGGTTGTTGTTTATTTAAAAAAGAAGAAGAAGAAAAAGAAGGGATATGGTAAGTATAGGCTGTGTACCCATGGAGAAAACGGACCAAAGGCGATTCTAGGATTAAACATTTTAGGAGGGGCTTAGCCCCCAGTCAGAATGCCCTTTGTGGTTAATACATTACTAAAACAATAATATTTGCCTTCTTATGGGAGCAATACAACCACTTAAATTATATCCCCAAAAAGCCCCAATCTCTTCATGAATGCTGATCTGACCCAGCCCCACTTGAAGTCATGTGAGGCCAGATGCCATGGTCAATCTGTTTTATTTTTTAAAATGTAAATTGCATGATTCAGAACCGATGTTTGTAGCAGCAAAGTTGATTCATAATATCATTGAATTAGTTTTTTTTTTTTTTTTACTAATTTCAGACACAGTAATGCAGCAGACATAGCATAGTGCCACCACGTAAAACATAAATAAACAAATAAATAAATAAATACAGAAAATGCCACCTGGTGACCAATCAGTATTTTCAAAATGGCTGAAAATATAATCAATTGCAGAGCTCATGGAGATCTATCACTGTTCCAAAATTCAAAATCCTGTGTCAAATAGCTTTTGCATTACCACACTTACACAAGGGATTTGTGGCAGCAGCATGGTGTTGCCATGAACATAAACGATCCCACAATCAATCTGGTTTTTGTGCCACGCAAATCTGACAAATAGTCAAAGAGATATGGCTAAAAATATACATTTTTTAGCGATTTCAGCGCTGGCGCCAGCAGATGGCAATGGCAGTAGACACAATGTGATGTCACCATGAATGTGTATGGTCCCACGATCAATTTTGTTTTCATTTTGTGTTGGTTTGATGAATAGTTACAGTGATATGGCTAAAAATGTAAA
>VUQH01017091.1:1878-20477 GCA_015106775.1 Etroplus canarensis | reverse complement strand
TATCTCCACCTCTCAAGGCTCTCCTCCACCTCCTCCCTACTCTCACTACAGATCACAATGTTGTCTGCAAACATCATAGTCCATGGAGACTCCTGCCTGACCTCATCTGTCAATCTGTCCATCACTACTTCAAACAAGAGGGGGCTCAGAGCTGATCCCTGGTGTAATCCCACCCCACCTTGAACCCATTTGTCACTCCTACTGCACACCTCACCACTGCCTCACTGTCCTGATACATGTCCTGCACCACCTTCACATACTTCTCTGCCACTCCTGACTTCCTCATACAATTCCACAGTTCCTCTCTTGGCACCCTATCATATGCTTTCTCAAGATCCACAAAGACACAGTGCAACTCCTTCTGACCTTCTCTATACTTTTCCATCAACACTCTCAAAGCAAACATTGCATCTGTTGTACTCTTTCTCAGCATGAACCCATATTGCTACTCACTGATGGTCACCTCTCTTTTGATTAATTTACATTAGTTTGTAAAACTCTGTTTCCACTTTGACATGACAGAAACTTATTTCAGCAAATTCTTGTCAAAAAAATCCGAATTATATTGACTATGATTTCATTTATTAAAGCAATAAAAAGGTGAAACATCCAAGGAGGGTGAATACTTTTTATAGACATTGTAAGTGTATGGATTTTGTGAGCAATTGAGAAAAAACATGCAAAACTACCAGTGTGGTGCTTTAATGAAAATATGGACAGTAATAATAGAAACTGGAAAATACAACAGAAAGGGAATAAGGAATAGTGAGAAAGTAACAAATTGGAGGCCTTGAATAAAAAAGTGTAAAGAGTGCCATTCGTAAGTTGAGAAAAGGGCATTTTATTTTGGCATAGTGCATCTAGAAGATTGGTTGCTTATATGAACTGTTAAAGTCAGCTCGTGGAAAAGCTTTTTGTAATATTAGGGCCCATTTTTAGCTTGATTTTTTGACTCAAAACTAAAAATATTCAGTCCATGAGTGAGAATGTGTCCACACGCTTACAGATGATTTTCAGCTGTCAAATCGTGATAAAGGAAAGAGGAAAATAAGTTTCTGCCCCGTTAACTCTAACACCTCTATTGCCTCAATTACACAGCTCTCCATCCATTTTGGTGTCTCCCAAACATTTATCAGCCAAACAGCTGCAACAAACACACAGCGAAGTTCACAGTTTGACAGGGTAATATGAGGTGTTGATCAAAGTGACAGAGCAAAATACAGTAAGGTGACAAAGTATTAGGTCATGCACAAGGAGTTATCAGAGAAGCTCTTTTAAATAGGGCGGCCGTGGTGCAGAGGTAGAACGGTCAACCTCTAAATGGTTGATCCCAGGTTCGATTCCCACTCTGCTGGCCCGTGTGTCGACGTGTCTTTGGGCAAGACACTTAACCCCACATTGCTCCTGATGGCCTGGTTAGCACCTTGCATGGCAACTCTGCCTCCATCGGTGTATGGGTGAGTGAGTGTAACTGTAAAGTGCCTTGGGCCTTAGAAGTAAGGTAGATAAAAGTGCTATATAAGTACACTCCATTTACCATTTAAACCAACTTCACAAAGAAAAAACTCTGATTGATACTTGGAGTTGTTATGATGGATGCATACTCCAGCTTTTATTCCCGTTATAGTAACAGTTAGCCTGTCATGACTTCTTTACAGAATCGACAATTGACAGTTTTGCTTGGGGCTGAGCAGAAATTACACTTTTCTTAATTAAAAAAAAATTCAATAAACATTTTTCTTACGCAGCTTACAGATTGTGTTTCTGCCCTAAAGATAGGAGAATGCTTAATGTTTAATTAACCTGCACATGTTAAAATTCACTCGCTGTGATTAAAAACTCAAATTGTTAATATTAATATTTTTGTTAGAGTGCAGAGAAAAGCATAAAATAAGAAGAAGCTTGTCAATATGTAGTGTAAGACACTGCTTCCTATGGTATTAAGAGGGTAAGTAGCAGCCAGGAGCTGCTAATCAAATGTACTTCATTTATTGATCATCACTATTTGTATGAAAGCAGAGGTTTTGGCAGTTTGTTGGTCTGTACCATTCGAGTTGCATAAAACATCTCAGATTCTACAGACTTCACTTAGCATGTTAAATGTCAAAGATCATGACAGTAGACTTAGAAAACAACTGGCCAAGTTTGTTGTCATGGTTTTGAAGGACAGATCCAATGCAGAAGCTCAGTTTAGAAGATTTTTATTTACAGTGGAAAATGTGCAACAATGAGATTGTGCAGGTGGCGAGGGCTGGGTCGGGTGAGTGCGCTCCTAGATTCCTCCTTAACAGCTGGTCCTGAGGGTCCGAGAGAGAACACGTGGAAGCAAGTCTGGAAGAAGAGAGAGCCGTTAAGGTAGGTAACAATTGAAGCATACATGCAGGACAGTGAACACTAGGAGAGGAGCTGGTGAAGCTTACGACGTATAAGCAACGATCCAGCGATGAGTGTCTGGCAGGCCACTGCTTAAGAAGGTCTGGATGACAATCAGCTGATCGCCGGCTGCTGCGAGAGGTGGGCGTGTCAACAGGACACCGCTGCAGGAGGTAAAATGGTTAATGCCCCAGCCCAGCCCGACAGGGAAGGAGAGAGAGGAGTGGAAGTGGAGAAAAGATAGAGGGGGTGGAGCAGCACCAGAGAGGACAGGGGGGACCGTAACAATACTACTAATGCTACTGTTTGCAACCACAATTCAAATACAACAGTGCCAAATTTAGGGCCCTGTCACACCATGATGATTTAACAAGCATACGCTGACGCATCCAAATTCCTCTAAAACACTGGCAAACACAGAACAACGATGTTAATTGGACGTATACACAACGTATTGCTAACATACATAGAATGTAATACCAACGGATGCTAGCTTACTGCCGGCATTCGCAACTTGAAGCCCATTTATACCACTCCCCTTAAATGCACCACATGCACAATTATATGGTATCTGTGTGTTAGAAACATGCTAAGTACAACTGGAACACGTCAAATATGTCTACAAATGTCAATATTGGTTGGAAGTATGATTGATATATATTACCCATGTGTTAAAAACACGTAACTCATAAGTTATTAATATATTTTGGGTACTCTAGACATTATCTCCACGTATTTCAACATATGAATAATATGAGTCTCCATATGCATAACCTATACATAGCAAAATATGGTCCATGTATGCTGGCAAATGTCAGAGATTTTGTGCATGTTCAAAATTTTCCAGCAACCTCGCCGTACTACATCGTATACCGGCGTACTTCAGCATGCTCTTAACTTACTCAAAACTTGCCTAGAACTTAACATACTCCAGCGTATTCGCGTTTTTTTCCTACGTCGGCATACGCTTGTTAAATCGTCAAGGTGTGACAGGGGCTTTATGTCAGTATTCTTCATCATTGGCCAGTGGCTTGTAAGCTTAAGAGCCAGTAATTGTTGCTGAGATTTTGACAGTGGAAACATGGAGAATATAAAAACTAAACTAAAACTTAAAATATCACATATTGTGGCATTTTGGCAACAAGATCATATAATGTAGTAAAACCCTGTCCAGACTCTTTCCCATGCACCGCAAGCCAAATGCTTAGCCTAGGTGACCCTAATTAGTAACAAGTGGGTAAAGCCAGTTGATTACTTAATTCTCAGTCATGAAGTGAGAGGAGGGTGACCCCCTCTCATGTGGAGGACCAACAATGTTTTGCCATCAACTTGCATATGCATCTCTGGGTTTCCCCATCTGCTCGTCTGGGTCACCTCCATGCCCAGCTCTTCGTGTCTGGATAATTAGCTGCCCAGCCCTCGCTGCCAGACTGTGCGTCCCATGGTTTTATGACTGTGACTAGCCAGGTCTCAGGGGAATGGTGTGTGTTTATGTGTGGGTATGTGCCAATGAGGCCAAAGGGGGACATAGCTGTCCTACTAATGAGAGGACACAAAGTAATTTACGGCAGGCTCCATGATATGGAGATAAGATAACACCTGAGTAATAAATCATTAAGAATACATGTTAGTTTGATGGTTGCTTTGTGTCAGTTCTTCTTTCAATTCTTATCAATTTGTCATTTTGGGGCATTTTTATTTATTTGCTGCTGTCATTTAAAAAAACGAATGACATAAAATCATAAATCAAATCAAATCAAATGTAGCCCAAAAGCTGTGATCATCACAGATGAGTGTGCTTTTTATCACCCTTTTTCCCATACTTTGGATACAAGGACAAAAGAGGCCTCATCTTTATGATCCACTCTTGTCTTTTCTGGGTATTAAGCAGAAAACAATATCTGACAAAAAACTCATCTTTTCTCTGTTTTCGGCATAATATACTGCAATTCAGAGATGAAAACATGTCCATTAGCTGCAGGTCAAAGACAGACGGGTGCTGTGATGAATTCAGCTTTCTTTTTAAAAGAGTTGTTCCAGTAACTTTTATGTAAACATTTACAGTGCTTGCATCAGAGGAGCTATGAGTGTGCTTCTTGTTTTTCCCCCTGTTTTTTTTTTTTACTACAAATGGGAAACATGTAGTTCAAAGACATTAGTGTTGTCTGCATGCAAAGGAAGCGTGAATGGTTAAGAGCACAAACCAGAAGCAAAGACCACTTTGTTCTGATCTATGGGTTATAAAATGTACTCTGAAGGTTTCAAACCATGCCCCCATAGACAACAATTTAATCGAACATCAACAAAAAAGCCTGCTGTCTTCCAAAGAGCACTCAAACTATAGAAATGAAAAGTCCTCTTTTAAAGAACTCCTCAAGTATCTGTACAGACAAGCCTGACCTGTCTGACCCTTTCAAGGCTTGTTAAAAATTTCCTTCTAATGTGTCATTGTAAAACATTTGCTTTTTCTGTTGCTGTATGGATATTTTTTTCATAAAAATAATAAAGAAAAATAAATGAAGCTCAGACTAATTTTGATTTGACCTTTAGACAGGCACTTTGTATTGAAGCAGAGTGCATGTCTGGCCATGGATTGGCTGCACTGCTGGCTCTGCCCTAACCTTGTTAACCTAAACGTAGACCTTCATCCCAACCTCAGTTGTTCTCCTGCTAAGCCAAAATTGTCCTCCAGCTGAAATGGAGATCTTTGACCCTTTGTGCTCTTGTCTTTTTTCCATCCAGCTTTTATGTAATGTAAAAAAAAAACAACTTTTTTTCTCCAAATATGAGAGTCTTCACCTTGTTCAAGCTAAATTGTCATGATCCCTGGGTGGTCATAGGTTCTGTGTTCTTGAGTTTCTGAATTCCTGTTTATTTTTAGATGCTCTCTGTTTGGTGGCTTCATGGTTTCTTTGTTCTTAGTTTTGTTTTTTCATTTGTTCCTTAGTATTTGGAGCCTTTGGTTCTTGTTATAGTTCTTGTTTGTGTTTATGGGACTTATTTAGTTCCCTCTGTGTTCTCCTCTGTCTCATCCTTCTTTGCAATCCCCTCTGTTAAAATCTTGTTTCATCATTTCACTTACAGTTGTAGTTCATTTCCTGTTTTAATTGGTTGTTAGTTTTCTCCTGTGGCTTGTGATTTTCTGATTGTCCTTATTGTCCACACCTGTGTCTGGTTCGCCCCAGTGGTCTCCACTTCCTTAAATACTTATTGTGTAATGAAAATCCTGTCCTTCCCCTCAGTTTTTGTTTTAGCTCCTGGGCTGTTTCCCTGTGTCTGTTCCTGATACCTGTACTACGAAGTACTGGGTTTTCAGTACTACAAAGGCAGTTCACGTTTTACTAGGTTATATCACCACTGTAACTTAGGCTGCAGGTCTAACTTGCTGCTGACCAGGTTATGTTCCAGATTAGAGATCAACAGGCATGAAATCACTGCCTGCTGAACAATCATTTCTATTGAAAACCTCCGTGCATGAATAGTAGAACGGTCTAAAGTAATAAATACAGATTTTAAAACTCAACTTTATTTATTGATCTGATTATTGCCTGTTAGGAAAAAATAAAAATAAAAATTCTTTGTGCAAATCTAATGACACTCATACTCATATACAGTCAGAATTTTTGCCAACTTTCCCTCCAGGCCTCAAGTAGGCTAAACTATTAATATCAGAGATCTGTTTTAGATGTAGCAGCTCTGCTGCCAGTAGGACCTAATCGTGTTTGTGATTGGTCAGATGCCGCCAACGTCACCCGTTGCATGTAACAGTGCTCGTATCTGGATTGATAAACACCAGGTTAACTTCTTGAGTTGATAACCGCCTTCGTTTGACCACTTACCCTGATCACCAGTGTTAGATTAACTGAAGCCAGATAGCCAAAAGATATCCTGGATATGTTGAACTTGCTTCATATTAATTGGCTCTGGAAAAATTTTGGCTTTGTTATTTTGCTTTTAGATCTGACCTGCACACTTAATAAAGGTGCATTTTCAATTCATTCAGTCTGGCTACCACATTTGCATTTGGGTTCTCACTCTGCCAACACTCCAGAGGCAAGTACTGTGGAAGCAGGATTTGGTCTTATCTAGGTAAACTTCAGCGATAACTCTGGGTTTTTTATTACTACGCAGGTACATCACCATGGTGCTGTAGCCCTAACCTGCCCTGGACAGGTTATATTTGAGATTACAAATCAACAGTTATGAAATCGCCGCCTACTGACCAATCAATTCTTTGGAAAATACCATCAACATTCCTGAATGATCTTTCAGACCTCTGTGCACTGATGATATGAGCATCTAGAGTCTCTGTGAGCATCAGTAATAAATGCAGATTCTTTGATGGAGTTTTATTTATTATTTGATTTTTTTTCTGTTGGCTGCAAACAATTTCACAACAATTTGATTATTCAATAACCATTCATATATAATCCTAAAACAGCGCACCTGTTTGCACTTGCAAACCTTTAATCAAATTTCCACAGAGTCTAAATCTTTGCATGAGTTCTGATTTCAGATTTATTCTGTACTCTCAGCACCAGGGCTGCAGCTGAAAGGATAACATCTAAAACTGTCTTACACACATCGAAATACAATTGTAATCTGCCAGAGTCTCTTGTGTCTTAATGATAGAGCACTGTTACTCTGTTAACTCACACAGTCAGCATTTCTGTCGGCTTTCCTTCCCAGCTGCAAATAGGCTAAACTTTATTAATATAATACATATTTTCCAGCCCTTAAAGTACACTCACAGTCATGCAGAGCTTTTATAATACTGTACAATGCTTTACCTGTTACAGGCTCTCATACCACTGCTTTGTCTGCAGCAGCTGTGTTAATTTCAATCTGTTTCATGTTTTTAACTTCTTCATATTTTTCTCATATTTCTTATATCTTCATTTTTAAAATCAGCCACTCTGTTGCCATGTCTGTGATTGTTCAAAAGCTGCCAACTCCAGCCCTTTCATGTGAATGTTGTTCGTACTGTGGCTGAATTGATTAACCCTGGGCTGGCTTATTGAGATGATAACCACCCTTATGTAGCCACTTAGCTTGATTGCAGATCTTAGGGCAAGTGAAGCCAGACAACAGAAAGATGTCCTGGGTATGTCGAACTTAGTACAGGGCCCAGCGCATGACATAAATACAGTAAAATTCAATTTACATTTCTGTTACTGGCCAGCTATATGGGCTTTTACACTTGCAGTCCATATTGTCAAACAGCCATTAAATGTTTTATACAGTATTGTTTTAATTATATCCCCCTCTTGTTTAGCAGCTCCTAATTGCATACATACATGTTTGCTAATCTTTCTTATTAAACCCTTAATAAGCATTTTCTGCATTTTTTTTTCAAATTTACTTTTGTTATCTATATTTCAGAAGAAGTGTTTCACATTCAGCATGATGTTCTGGATTTATCATAAGCCCTATCTCTGGAGGTTGTGTAAAACCCCTTCAGCATGACCTCAACTACGAGCATCCCTCATTGTCCCTTTGGATGCATGGCACTCTAGTAAACTCTATGAATTCATCCTGGTTAAATAAAGGTTTAAAAAATGATGATGATGATTATTATGATTATTATTATTATTATTATTATTATTTTCCAGTTCAAGAGTGGCCTTTCCCCTCTGCAAGTCAAGCTCTGCTCACAACTGGTTTGGAGAACACGTTTGACACATTTTCAGACACAGGTAATGCTGACTGGCTTTACTTATGAGATTTTGTTTTTTTGTTTGTATAGCGCTTTCTATAGAAAAAAAAGCATGATCATGAGGAGCCAGTGTTTTGGTGCTTGGGCCATATTAGAAACTAAAATGACAAATATCTAAGATTCAGCTGCTTTTAAAACAAAAGGTTTCCATTTTTGGTCATATGCAGTGACAAGCTTGCAGAATGTTTCTTTAGATGAAATGTAGCTGCTACAAACTTATGTATTATGTGCAGAAACACAAGGACTTGCAGAACTCCACTGAACCATCCAGGATTTTGTTATGTAGCCTCGTGTGGGTGGAGACAAGCTTGGCATATCGTTCCAAATTAAAACGCTGCGGCCTTTCAATTCACCCTTGTGCATCTCATGTGAATACAGTAACTCTTTCTGAATGCTGATTATTGTACTAAGAGAAAGCAGATACTTCTGTGCAGGGTTGACTCTAATTTGGATTCTAAGGCTCTTTAAAAGATAGTCTCTTGGTTTCCAATTGTGCTGCGGCCAGTGTGCCAACGAACCAACGCCACTGGGTTTTTTTTTTTGCATATCTTTGTGATGTCACCAATATCGGACAGAACAACAGTATTTGTTGCCCTGGGATGAAAATGGCAGTTCATGACATCAATCAATCAATCAGTTTTTATACTAATAAAAACATGAAAAAATCTTATTATTAAAGCAAGACTGTTTGTGCTATACTACCGTTCATTTCAAAAGTGCCCTTTTGAGTTGCTTCAAGCACACGATCATGTAATACGAAGAAAAAGGTGGATGCCATCATTGAAATACCATAACAGCTTAACATGTAACCCCTAAGGGCCACATCAGTTTATTCCCTCAACATACTCTGTCAAATTTTTTTCAAAGCTCTTCAAGTCAAAGAAGGTGAAAAAAAAATGTATGTGATGTAGTGTTGGCAGGAATGAAGACATGCTGCTGAAGGTTTCAGTTGAAACAGGCATAGTCCTGTTTTCTATTCTCTTTGATACAACGGAGACGTGTTTAAAGAGAAAGCAGGAAAACAGCTGGAGCTGATACAAACATCAATATGAATATGACACTGTCAAAGAGCTTCATTTCAGGTGTGGTTATTAGTCCTGTCTGCCATTTGTTAGCTCAGTTTTATGTAGATAGCTTTTGAATGGCTCGGTAGGAAAATGCATTGTCAATGAATTACATCACATTATCTTAGCCACCTAGCTTTGTCATTCACTTGATGGGGCTGTCGCCTATGTATGCCTGGATGGCCCTGGCTGATTGCCAGGATGTCGTGTTGATGTGGCCAACTTTATCCCTTTTGCCAGTGAGCTGTGACTAATATGAAAACACATCTGACATCTGGCTTACTCAATCTGCTGGTTTTAAATAGATGTTGGTGTCAGAAAAGGATTCATTCACTATTTTCTTTATGTGTGCCAACATCTTCCCTAAACTATATCTGAGGGATACGGAAGGAAGACTTCTCAGAGGGTTATAGTTGTACTGAAAGCAATGCATACAAACCTGTTCTAAATGTGGGTTTCTATGGCAATAATTTGAACATTATTTGTACTCCCTTACTGAGGTGCCACTGCAGCCACTTGTGACCTTTTCATATTACTTTTACAAGCCCAGAGGTTTTTCTGTTTTTATATATAAAAGCACAGACAAATTACTGTTATCACTTGAAAGGGATTTAAAAATAACACTGATGTGGGTGTTTTTACTTCTTGCTCTCTTCTAAAATCAAGAATAGCAGCAGGCCACAAAGTCAAGCTCAGCTGCAAGCTGGGTATGGAAGCTGATCCCAGTGCCAGCCCACATGTGATGGTGGCTCAGCTGATAGCCTGATATGTGTCTTATTAGCAAACATCATATAGGGAGCACTATTTAGGCTGTTTTAGCCTGCTGACAGTCGCTGCCTATTTGTAAGCCACTTTACAACCCACCTCAACTTTAACTTAACTGGTAGTAAATTTGTTGCCATTTATTGCTGTACTGTTCTATGCTATGGCTTTACTGCTGTTTTCCACACCTTACGCTTTTCACAAACACTATATGGACAAATGTTTTGGGCCACACCGTTAATCATTGATTTCGTGTGTTTCATTTAGTCCCATTGCCCCCAGGTGTACAAAACCAAGCACCTAACCATGAAGTCAAGCCTTACCAAGCACAATGCCATCAGATGGAGTGGTGTAAAGCACGCCACCACTGGACTCTGGGGAACTGGAAACGTGTTCTTTGGCATGAAGAATGACACTTATCTGGCAGTCTGATGGACGAGACTGGGTTTGGTAAATGCCTGGAGAATGTTACCTGCCTGACTGCTTTGTGCCAGCTGTAAAGTTTTGAGGACGGAGAATGCTATTGAATTGTTTTTCAGGGATGGGCCTGGGCACCTTAGTTCTGGTGAAGGGAAATCTTAATTCTTCGGCTTACCAAAGCGTTTTGGACAATCGTATGCTTTTAGCTTTGTGGGAACAGTTTAGAAAAGGCTCTTTTCTGTCCCAACACACTAAGGAAGATTCATGAAGTCATAGTTGGATAAATTTTGTGTTTTTATTGTTAACCTTTATTTAACCAGGAAGCAAACTCTTGAGATTAAGAATCCCTTTTGCGAGAGTGTCCTGGGCTAATGGGCAGCAGGTTTTTCAATGGCAGGAGAAAAACCTGTGCAAGCACAGGGAGAACATGCAAACTCCACACAGATGGGCCCTGCCTGGGTTTGAACCCAGGACCCTCTTGCTGTGAGGCAACAGTGCTAACCACTGAGCCACCGTGCTTGAAGAACTTAACTGGCCCACACAGAGCCCTGACCTCAACCCCATCAACCTTTTAGAGTAACTCAAGATCTGTGCGCCAGGTCATCTCATCTAACATTAGCGTTAATCTCACAAATGCATTTTTGGATAAATCCCACAGACACATGCCAAAATCTTGTAGAAAGCCTTCCCAGAACAGTGGAAGCTGTTATATCTGAAAAGGGTGAACCAACTACATATTAATGCCTATGGACCTAAAATGAGATTTCATAAAGGCTCTTGTAGGTGTAATGTATAGATCTATATAGAATATGATGAAGAATAAATTAAGCACAACAAATTCCATACCCATTTTAATCAGCATACTACAGAACCTACTAAACATCTTTAGTGACTGAACTGTGCTTGGCAACCTTTAACAAATGATGTCAGGTGAGTTTTTCTGATGTTAATACCTCCAGAGTGGAAGAGGTTACAACTAAACTTTAGCAGTGTGCCTTATTCCAAAAGCCAAGTTATTTCTGTAGAAGTGGATGACACTTCTTTTTTATTTCAACAACCTCCCCAAAAAAAACTTTTTTAAGATTCTGAGATACAACAACAAGCTGCAACTTCAGGCAACAAGTCAGACTGAAGGGGCTGTGGTGGTATTTGATGTTATTCGGCTATGACAACAGCGACTGAAAATATACTGTGTGTTCTGCCCATACAGTTTGTGCCTTGAATAGGGACGTGTACCACTTTTTCTTAAATATATGCAATGTAAATGGAAGAACTCTGTGTTCTGGTCATGAACAGTGACAGCATGCATGGACAATAAATGTGTTCTGCAGCAACAACTACAGTAAACTGAAACTGACAAAGAAACACAGCATCTGAATTTGAAACGGAATAAATTTCACATTAGTTTCTTCAAAATAAATAATACATACATAAATGTTCTGGATATTATATATTTATTACACAATCTACACATAAATTAGAGCACTTCTTACGTTGTGACTGAGGTCTCTCTGTACTTTTTAAAACTAATCAGAACAGAGTGCTTTGATGATACTTTGAACCTGAGCATTGCCCCAGTACTTGGCATCTCATATTATGCAGAGAGAACATTTCAACCTTGGCTACCAAATGTGGCAATTTAATTGGGCCTGGTGGGCTGCACCGTCAGAAGTGCATGGTACCTGTTAGTGTATTAATTTGTTTTCATTATAATGAGCACAGTGCTCAGTTTTCCAGTGAAAACTCCTATTATATTTTGTTTACCCTGCCTTTTGTCATTGTCCAGACTAGATGTTTGAAAGAATATCTGAAAGAACATGATTATCATTATTGTATAATTGAAAAGCAAACCAATTCTTTGTAGTTAAAAAGCTTTAATTCTGAGTTCCTTCTGTTAGGGCACAATATGTATTGTTACCTCCAAGTAAAGTATCAGACTAGCTCAAAAAGGCATTTTTAGGATGCACAAGTTAATAAAGCCAAACAGATTTAGATTACTTTTACACAGTTTGAAGAAAATAAGTCCTTAAATGCACCATAGCTGGCTCTTGAGACTGAAGCACGAGGTTGGTAAATGTAGCCACAGAACAGTTTGTCCCACTCATCAACCGGCACTTTGTCCTTAGCTGGCACTGCAGGATAACTTCAGAGTAGAAATCTGAGACCAGGAATGTACAGTGACTGTGCTCTAATTATCAAATGCTTCAGGTAATGGTCGATTAAATATTCATCTGTGTGGATTATAGGGACATGACACCAGACTTGCATGAATGGTACCTGAGTTTAACCTCAAGTGATTGGATAAGTAGGGTGGTTCTGTAAATTTCAGTGTTAACACCATAATGTGCTCAGGCACAGGCTGTTAATAGAAAATAATATTCAACCCTTTTCTCATTTACAGCAGCAAATTGCATATTTAATCCTAAACTCACCCCTGAACCATTATATTTAAACATTATTTTGAGAAATAGCACCCTACATTATACAGAGTGTAGGCTTGGTTTAAACAACTAGAAGAACAAAAACAAAAACCAAAGGGTCCCCTAATGTCACGAAGCCTGAGGACCATGGTAAATGGGTGAAGCATTTGATAAATTTGCTCCAAAGAATTATACTAAAAAAAGCAAGTGGAACAAAAGGATACAGAATGGTTGGTTCATTGTGTTTCCTGGGGTCAACCAGAGAAAGCAGAGGAGAAAAGAGGCAGAGAGCAGATGCACAATGGGAGGAGTAATTAGACAAGAGTGAGGAATACTTTACAGCACAGTGGAGATGCCTTGCATTAAAGATATTGTCATGGCCCAGCTCAAAGAGGATATATTTGTCAGCATAGTTCTGTTCTGGGACTTATACACTATACACACAAAAGTATTAGGTCAACTGTACATTACATCTGCAGGAGCTTTTATGAAATCCCATTCTAAATCTATAGACATTAATATGGAATTGCCCCCCCTCCCCCTTGCAGCTTTAACAGCTTCCACTCTGGGAAGGCTTTCTACAAGATTTTAGAATTTTTTCGACCGTTCATCCAGATGTGCATTTGTGAGGTCAGACAATGATGTTGGATGAGAGGGCCTGGCTCACAATCTCCACTCTTGTTCATCCCAAAGGTGTTCGATGGGGTTGAGAACAGGGTTCTATGTAGGCTGGTCAAGTTCTTCCACACCAAACTCATCCAGTTATGCCTTAATGGACCTTGCTTTGTCCACTGGAGCACAGTTGTGCTGGAACAGAAAATGGTCTTCTCCAAACTGTTCCCACAAATTTGGAAGTATATAAAAGTCCAAAATATCTTGGTAAGATGAAGTATTAAGATTTCCCTTCACTGTAACTAAGGTGCCCTGGCCAACCCCCAAAAAATGAGCCTTTACAGTTGGAAAAAAGCAGTCAGGCAGGTAAAATTTTCCTGGCATTCACGTGTTCCCACTGCACCTACCTTATTGTTAATTCTAATTTATAGTTTTGAAAGAAAGAAGCAAAATTGTGAACTTGTGGAATTTTTTAACCTTATTTTGGCATGATTTGTCTGATAATGTATTTCAAAACTCTTTCAAGTATCTCAGTACATATATTTATATTTATTTGTTTTATTAATATTTATGTATATTCAAGAGCATGTCTGCAACTGAAGTAATTTCCTTCCGGGGATTAAAGTATTCTGATTCTAATTCTGATCTCATAGCCACAGTTTTGGTCTTACAGTTTTGCACCTGTTGGTGACTGGATATGGATAATTTTCTAGATATCAAAAAGGGGCTTAAGAGGATTTATTGTACAGTTGGCAAACATACAAATAAACTTCCTGGCAAACATCAGTCCTGATGTGTACCCAGACACCACTGTTATTTCACAACTCTTCAGACTGATTTAAATACTAAAACAGACAGACCCTTTAAATGAAGGCACTCACTGAGGGGATCCTTTCACAAAGATCCTTTTAATGTTAACAACAAACATTATTCAAAGTAAAATGAAATATTAATCAATTAAAAATAATATTCTACAAGTTAGTTCCCTGTTGAATGTATGACTATCACTAGGAACCATTTAGCTAAGCTCCGCATGAAGACTAATGACAGAAAAACAGCTTATCTGGTTCTGTTCAAAAGTAATTTGGATTGTGTTACAAACACTCAGATATAAATAAATAGTAACTTGAAAAGCAATAAATATAAATTTAAGATTAGAAAATTATGATTAAAATAAATAAGCAACTAAACCTGTATGAATTGCAATATGTAACATAAATAACTCCAAAGTTAAACACTGTGTAATATATACAGTATGAAACTGGTCAATGTGTCACAGTTAGGAATTACTGAGTTTGATGGCTACAGGTAGCAATGATTTCCTGTTGTGCATTGTTGTGGAATGAATCTGCTGCTGAACGTGCTCCTGTGCCTGTCCAGCGTGTCATGGAGAGGGTGTGAAGGACTGTCCAATAATGTCCTTAACTTGGACAGCGTCCTCCTCTCTGACACTGCTGTAAGAGAGTCGAGCTCCACACCCACAATGTTACTGGCCTTGCGGATCAGTTTATTGAATCTGCTGGTGTCTGCTACCCTCAGTCTGCTGCCCCAACACACAACAGAATATCAACGCACGACAGCAATCAGTGGGCAAGCCACTCTACCTCCTAAGTGAAGCCATAGCCCACCATATTTCGCTAATACTTTTTAGTTTTTAAGTACCCTGCTAACAAAACAGACTGAACTACTAATCTGCTTCTAGAGGAGACACCGAATAAATGTAGCAGATTTTTTAAGGATTAAAAGATTAAAACAAATGTATTAGTATAACTTAATGCATGGTCAGATTATGTAGGAATAATACCAAAAGCCAACAATGAGGATAACACCAGTATTATGCAGGATTTGTTATAAATAAATATATATATAATATATTTCCTAAGCAATGGCTGCCATGTGACTAAAATGAAAGGAAAGACGGAGAAAGCACAAAAAGGAAGAGGGGAGGTGGAGGATGAGAGAAGAATGGATGGGGATAGAAGAGAAAGAAGTCAGTGTAGGGATCTTTCATCATAATCCTGTTACTGTTGAATAATTTAAGTATCTCCTTGCAGACATTAATTTCCTATCATCTACTTTGCTTCTAATTCACTGGGAGAATTAATGAGGATTGACATGGCTGCTCTTTCTTGTGCAGTGAAAGCCAACATGGAGCGGTTGATAAGCGGGACGTGGTGCTGGAACAATGGGCAGCTGGTTATAGCCTAATCATTTATTTTACACTTCATCCGAGCTTTCATAAGCTTCCAAAAAAGCAAGGCATGAAAATATAAGAAGTAATATTAATTATCTGCATTAGTATTGATTATTGAAATTATGAAAGTAATAAAAATACACTGGTTTTCTGTTTTGTTTTTTTTTTTTAAAAGTTAATTTACTCTAAAATGAATCAAGTATATAACCTCATCTTTAGTGTGCATTATCTTCTAAAGGTCACCTTATAGTGTAGTAGACATGTCGAGGACAAAGCCATGCAACTGATAGGCCATCTGTTTCAAAGATTGATAGCTTACTGCTGCTATCAATGATACGCCTATGTGCCTCTTAGCATTCTGTACATCTCCATTGTTTTTCTTCAAGGACATCAGGGGTATATAACACCATATAAAATGCCATTTCTGAATAATAGAAGAGAGATGCAGGACAAGGAGTGGGAGAAATAAAGGTAGGATGGTCTAAAGACATACACCACTGTCAACAATGTTACCACAATAGGTTTGAAATACGGCGTTGTAACACTGCACAGCTCTCATAGCCCATTGTTTCAGGCAGAAAGGAGAGGAACACCACCGGTGAGAGTGGGGGTGCGGCTTCAAAGATCTGTCATGTTCCAGACCAACTTTAATGGGTGAATAAGAGAACAGTGCTGCAGTGACATTCACAGAAACACAGGGGGGATGTTTTAAAAAAAGATTTAAAAAAAAAAAAAATGTGGAGATGTCAGTGTCTACATGTGGAGCAGCAAGTTACCTTGAATTTTAGCTGTATTATGGTTTTTGTGAGCAAACAAGCTACTATTCTTTTATAATAGCAGACATCTTATTATTGTCAAGTGCAGTGAAACCTCAGACAGTTTCTGGCACTTCTATCTTTTCCTGCTTTAGCTGGGCCCATTTCCCCCACTTTTTCAAATAATTCAAATCCTTCAGTGTGAAAAAGATATGAAGTCAACAATACTCTTGGCAACTGTGATACCAATTTAATTGAAATGTCAGTTGAGAGACAGGGACTCCAAATCCAATGAATCTCTCTTTTTTTTGTCTCTCCTGTGTCCTCATCTCTTCTCCTTCTGTTTTTTCTCATCTATCTTTCTCTTTGTACTTCTCTGAGTTACAACATCATCCTTCTGCCATATCAGAGGACAGGGGGTGAGCCATGCATCAGGTGACGTTCTCAATGCCGCACTCATTTGACCCATCACCCCAACAATGGAGGCTGACCCTGTGCGGCTCCTCCAATTAATCACCTAACCTTCTCTTCACACCACCGACTGCCCTTGCTCTCCCTCCTTCCCCCTTTCTTTCAGTCCCACCCTCCAATTCGAGTTGACCCAAGGCGGCTGAGAAAACCTCGGCTGCTTCCCCTGCCTGTGAGGGTCGAAGACAGTCGCCCAACATTCCGCATGACTGCCAGTATAAATCTAACGGAAATAATTACCCATCACCCTCTAGGGGCCATGAGCAGGCTTCCCACCCCCTCTTCAACATAGTTCAACCCTACTATATTCAGCTAGGAGAAGAGTTGTGGTGTGAGAGCAGAGAGAGTCGTATTTAGAGTTAATTGCCTCTGGCAGGTGAGGACATCAGTTCCACCGTGTGCCCAGGCAGATGGCTCACTGGAGGCAGGTTCAATCAACTAATTGTAAAGTTGCGATAGGGCTTTGGGGGCAGATGTTGACCTCAAACTCTGGTTGAGGGACATGAGATGGACTGAAAGACTAGAAAGACCTGCACACAACAGAAGTCCATGTGATTCCAAATTTTCTGTAAGTGCTAAATCCTCCTTTAGGACATTTCTGGATCTCTAAACATCGCCTACAGTGTGTATGCAGACTTTTTGGAATTCAAAGCACAAGCACATACTGTTTGCAGGTATGCATAAACACATACACGTACAAAGCAAGGCCCTGTTCAAGCACATGTCCTTGCAGCTGCTTTGAGCTGTGGCCTTTATTGCTGAGGGAATTGGGGGAGATGTAAATAAAGTTGTAGGCTGAGGTGAAATTACTTTGCTGACAATAACAAAACAGAAGAAATCCAATACAGAGAAAGGGGTCAGAGGAAGAGAGAAGCCAGAAGTGTTGATCAAAAGACACCAGTTATCCTCCACAACTTTTAGACACTCTGCCCTCATTTGTTCTACATTTCATACATTAACTGAAAAACAAAAGCTATATATTTCCATCTTGTGATGTTTTATTAATGTATGCATTTCCATTGTCTTTGATTCCAACGGCAAAGCTACAAAAAGTAATGGTATAAAACAGGCCTGAGCCAGACATTTAGAAAAGATACAAATCAAGAAGATCGAGGAAGAGGATGAGGAAGAGAGGGGTAAGGTGAGATGGATGGCACGTAAAGAGAGCAGAGGAAGAGGGATGATAGGTCAGGTATGCCCATGGGACTTGTATGCAATGAATAATCTTCACATTAGCACTGATTCATTTAAATAATATGGATCACTCGGCAGATAAAATGTTAATACAGGAATATTAAACCCTCACCTGCATTTAAATAAAGTTCCCTTCACAAATAACACCACTTGTAAAATAATGATATCAATGCTTACTGTAATTACCTATATATAGCTGCATGCTAGATCTGCCATGGTAGTTGACTGAATATTTCATAACCAGTACAGTATTTAATCTTAAAATGCTTTACCTTTTATGTTTAGTGATACACTGATATAAAACATTTTAGTATGAATTTTGAATTACAGCTTAATAGGAAATCAAAGACTTCTATAAATTAGGGCAGTGGTTTCCACAAAGGGGTACTTGAGAGCTACGTTCACAAAGGGTATGTGGAAAGATAAACATTCATTCATTCATTCATTCATTATCTTCCACTTATCCAATTCAGGGTCGTGGGGGGTGCTGGAGCCCATCCAAGCTGTCATTGGGCATAGGGCAGGGTACACCCTGGACAGGTCGCCAGTCTGTCGCAGAGCCAACACAGAGAGACAAACAACCATTCACACCTATGGTCAATTCAGAATTGCCAATTAATC
>VUQH01017077.1:30277-43969 GCA_015106775.1 Etroplus canarensis | reverse complement strand
TTTAGCCTAACGAAGGGCTCTTTCACTTGCAGTGACATCTCTTTGGATGGCATATTGAGAGTTTCAGTGAATAATTACCAAATGCAAGTTTAACACTTGGAATGATCTACATATATTTTATCTGCCTAGTTTGTCATGGAATAATGAGGGAACAGGCCTAAACTGGTCATGAAAATTCTTGTCAGCTAGTTGTCCAGTTACTTTTGAGCATCAAAAAATGGGTACTGTGTATAAAAATTGCAGTAATTTCCAAGAAGTTAACTTTTTAAAACATTTTTAAACCCTTTGAATTAAAGCTAAAAGTTTGCACTTAAATCATATCTAGCTTATTTGATTTAAAATCGACTGTGGTGGTGCACACAGCAAATTTACAAAATGTTTGTCCAAAAACTTATGTGCATAAATGTACATTTTGCTTTAACTGCATGTTGAAATACTATGGATTTTGTCTCTATTAAGCTTTAGGTATAGCTTAAATGGGCTCTTATGTTCAACTTTTTTTAAATTTCATGTTATGTGCCTGCATTTGTTTTCCTTTATAATGGGTTATTGTAGAAAAAGTTGGTGCCTTGTTTTTTTTGAATTTCTATTTGCGTCCATAGAGGCAAATTGGTTTTATTCTGTTTCTTCAGAGTTATTTTAGATCTCTGTCTTCGTCTTCATGCGTTTGAGCATGTGCAGTTTCTGTTTGATAGTGCATTGTTGCCCACTTTATCATCTGTGGCATTGATGTTGACACAGAGGATCCTCCTTTGAGATAGGCTGTCATAAGTGAAATTAATTGTTCTAAACTTGCATCTTCCCTTCATTTCCTTAAATAGTCTGCCTTGGACCCTTCTTATTTACCACTGCAGGGATAAATCATGAAAACTAGTTGTGCTGTCAAATTATGTGTCATGGTTTAAAACTAAAATTGTTTAGTTTAGTAGCTTTATCTTTTTTATCAGGAGATACAGGCTGTTTTACCCTTACTAGGTACTGGTAAATGGTTGCATTAGATAATCCACAAGACATCAAAATTTGATATTTGCTTTGATAATGTTTTACTCATTCTTTGGCAATTTTGAGGAAAATTAGAAGTCATAATTTCTCTGCTAGTGTGCATATGTTGCCCACAAGAATGAAATAAATGAACAGCCTCTCCCTTCAGTTGCACAGAGTCCAGCACAAAGACCAATAAGAGTAAGAGTGATGCTTGTTCTCTCTCCAGGCATGTTTTGCCCTCTCTGACAGTAACAAAGAACCCCTCTAATCTGACACATGAATGAAATCCTATCTGCTTCTCTCCGTTATCTGTCGCATCAGCCCAATTTCAGGGTCACACCTTTTTTTGTCTTTCACCACTGTAGCCAAAGACATTTTGAAGCATTACAGGGCAGTTGACTAAACAAGCATGACTGTTTAGTCCCCAGTGAATGATTTGATTTAATTTCAAGATCATATTCAGTGGTCATTGTTTCCATAAAGTGCATTTTTGTTTCCCTGAACAAAAGACACTATTTCCATGACCATTACCCCATTTTGGCAGTCATCTCTTTTTCAGAGTGGAATCGTCACAGTGAGCGTTCTTGAGGGTAAACGGATTCAACAAGTAAACATAAGCTATAGGTTTAACTGGTTCTAAATGGCTACAACTGGAATGTCTGTATATTCATTGTCATTATTTAGCCCTCAAGCAGATGAGATAATGTACCCATCATCCCTCGTTGTCTGCTATTTGTTGACAAACAGGCAGATGGCCTCAGGATTTAACAATGTTTGAAAGAGATGTGTGTCAGCTAAGAGAAGAGACTATAATGTCTTGTATAGCAAAAAATTTGAAATGGTTAAAAGCTTGAGATACAGTTATTTGGGATCTTGAAGTTATTTGAAATATCTGAGATGGTATTCTTTCTAGTTTAACAGATTTAATGGGAATGTTGTCAGCAGTGTTGGGAACAGCCCCTGCCCCCTGTTTTCACATCTTTCTTTGCCAGAGCAGTTAGGGGAAACTAGTTCCACATGACGCTTTAGTGGTTAACTACCTCAAGAGTTTTGAAGCCTTTGTTTCCTTTTAGTGATAATGTATATGGGTAACTCAATTTTTGTAGGGTTAGGCTTATACTCTGTTGGCTCTTAAAGAATTTTGACACACAGTGCTGAATAACCAATTTGCTTAATTGTTTGTAGATGTTTGAGTTCAGTGAGCACAATTCCACTTATTAACTTGCTGCAATTTTCAAGTTTATTTGCAAACTGATTAGTTTGTGTACTCAATTACTAAATGTGTGACTAGAATAAATTCTTAACCAGGTGTCGTGCTCAGCTTGAGTAGGCTCAATGAAAATAATCAAACATGTTGTTCAATTGAAAGTTGAAAAGCGTATATGCTTATGCCTGTTGAAGATTTTGGAATAAATATCAGTTATTATCTGAGTAAAACGTATTAATTCATTTATTAATGATTAATAGTGTCTTCAACAGCTTCCATTGTCCTGAGGCACTAAGCACCTAGATTTAGGTCTGTAAGTTATTAGACAATAAGAAAATTGTTATAATTTTGCCTCTGTGCACCACCACAGTTTTGTCTTTGGTAACTGAAAAACATGCTTTATTGGTATGAGATGAAGTGACTGACTTGGCCATTGAAGGATATCCTGTTTCTTTGCCTTGAGAAACTCTTAGGTTGCTATTACAGTATGCCTTGGATCATTATCCATTTACACTGAAACGCTGTCCTATCAGTTTTACAGCATTTTGCTGAATCTGCTCAGAGAGTATAGCCCTGTACACTACAGAATTCATCCTGGTTCTTCTATTAGCAGTCATATCATTAATAAACACTAGTTACCCAGTTCTTTTGGCAGCCATACATGCCAGTGCCATAACACTGCCTCTTCCGTGTTTGACAGATGATGTGGTAAGCTTTGAATCATGAACTCTTCCTTTCCTTGTCCATACTTTTCTCTTTCTATCATTCTAGTACAAGTTAATGTTGTTTCATCTGTCCAATGACTTTTCCCCTCAGAAC
This sequence comes from Etroplus canarensis, assembly GCA_015106775.1. NCBI lineage: Eukaryota > Metazoa > Chordata > Actinopteri > Cichliformes > Cichlidae > Etroplus > Etroplus canarensis. The sequence goes on along the minus strand of VUQH01017077.1, from coordinate 40,959 downwards.
TGGACAGGCTCTTTTAATTTTTTTCTGGCAAAATCTATAACGCGTGTTGTTCAGTTGAAAGTTCAAAAGCACATGTACATATGGCTATTAAAGATTTTGGAGTAAATCCCAATTATCAGGGAGCAAACCTTTGAAAAAACTTATTGATTTGGTGATTTTTGTACTATCCCCTCTTTTAGAATTTAAAATGATTAATTAATATTGAGTGTTGGCATTTTCCTTGTACAAGAATCACTTGCACAATTCTACATTCAAACTATTGAGATTTAGGTTTGCTTTACCTATAGTTATATGCTTAGTATAAAGAGAAAAATTAACTCGTCACAAGTTATTTCTCCATCTGCAGTTGTTGCAGTGACTCTGACTGCTTTGAAGAAACAGGGCCATAGTAGTATAGTGTACTACTTGGCCTACATCTCTACTGTTATTGTTTTGTCTGTAACTGTGCCAGCTCACATAGGCATTTTGTCAGAATGCTAATGGTTATGTTGGAGGGAACTGGGAACAGGAACTGTTGGAGACTCTCAAAGACCAACAAGCTGATGATTAAACTGTGCTCAAGAGCCACAGGGGCAATTATGCCCTCCATTTGTATTTTTTGGCATATGGACTAATACTGTACTATTCAGTAAATGACTAGAGTCATTTTAATAAAGTTTAATTTAATCTTCATATCTCTAGATATCTATATCAATAGATAGATGGATTAAGGTAGCTGGTTACATGGGACAGGATCTTGTAGCTAAAGACTTTGTCTCCTATTTTGGAAACTCTCAAAATCAAATGTGTATTCTGAGAGCAAAGAGCTGTATTAGCATCATATGGTACTATAAGTCTTTGAAACTATTTTCACACATGCATTGCACACCTGTCAGAGGAACATTTGAGAATGTAAAATGTCTGACGCAGTTGGATCGGGCATTAAATAGTCTTTGACCTGCCAGCTCCCTTGTACAGTGTCTGGGGGATGTCTGAGAGTCCAGATTTGCTCTGATGTGACAGGTAATATGCTGGTTGATTTGAACCATCTCCTGTTGTGTCCTACATCTAAATGAGGAGAACTTTGGACAATATCCTGACTTCATTTTTGACATTTATGAAAACTGCTTTAGATGTGATAGAGCTAGCTGTTAATTTGTTGAGGTCATCTGGAGACCTTTGATCCCATGCTTTCTGAGGCCCTTTTCACAAATTTTATTGGTGTTCTATTTGTACCATATGGTATAGCTGTTCTCACAAGAGCTTAATAAGGTTGAGATTCGACGACTGCTGATCACACAGAAGGAATGCTAGCTTGGTCTTTTCTCTCTAAATAGTTCTTGCATAGTGCTTTGGGTCTTTGTCCTATCAAACAGCATCCACAAGGCGTGTCTTAGCTGTGCATAATCGGGAGATGGACTTCTTTGTTCAAGATTCCCAAAATGTGGTTGGGATTGGGTCTCAAAGACATGTTGATTGTTTTAGATTAAGCTGTTGTTGCTGTTGGTTCTCAAAGATCCATATGGAAGACGCTATCTAAATCTGGTTTTATTTCATAGCTGCTGATGATACATCTATAACAGTTGTAAAATAATATGTTAGTAACCATTTTAGAAAAAAATTGTTTTTTTTTATTTTTTTTTTAAAGAAACTTGTGAAATTGGTACTGACAACTAAATGAATACATGGCTCAACTTACTATATCTCTGTCTCAGCCCAAGTCTGCTGTTTTCTTCTAAAAATTATGAATGATATACCCTTCTGATTTCTTTTTCCAGGCTAGATGAAAGTCTTAAAATGTCTTTGTGATGACTTCTTTAAAGTGTGCATTGGTGAATTGAACCAAGAGACTGTCGTCTTGATTCATTGCATTCTTTTTCAGAGGGGCAACAGTACTGAGTGTTGCATGCAGCAAGACTGCAAGACTATCATCAAGTTAACTGACTTCAGTAGGAATAAATTTAAGATGGCTGCACATCATTATATTGGCACACAGCATTGAAGTTGCTAGTAATGGAATCACTTACGGCATTGTAAGATAGACATCTGCTGTAGAGAACTTTTCCCCCCAAAGGCTATTACTTTGAATTTGCATGTTAAAAAGATGGTCAGTTTGAATTGAATATTCAGCATCTATACCATATGTCAGATCAAGGCTGTGATTAAAACAAGGTCCCATCCAGAGTGTTGTCCTAGTCAGTCATGCTGTGCCAAACATTAAAGAGAGAATCCTGTGGTTAGTAACTTTTACTTCTCTTCGCCAATGACAGCGTTAGCAACTGTGTAAATTCACTTGTGACTTTTACCATTAAGGTTAGCTATTTTTAAAACATAGAGGTGGTACATTCACCGGCTGCGAAATGCACCCACTAGAGATAATTCACTAATATTTTAGGCATTGGTTATGTAAAGCATTGTGCATTTTTACATGCCGACACCTTGAAGTTCTGGTAAAACTGACATTTGAACACTGTAGCTTCTGGCTAAGCAGTGACCATTATTAACTTCTTGACCTGACCTGTATGATAATCAAGTTTCAGTGCTAGATGGTTAGACAGATTGTGAATATGAAAACATATGTGGTGGATACAACAAAATACAATTTTCTCTAAAGATTTCTTAAGTGAAAATGATATAAATGTTAAATGAGATCACTTTACATTAACAGGTTTAGTAGGGAGTGCCTAAATGCAAACACATGCTTACTCTCTCCAGTGTGTTGTAGCACTGTTGTCTACTACCCTCCTTGTGTTAGGCAGTTTGACTGGTAATTTATATAAATCTGATGATTAACCATACCTGTAAAGATGATCATCAGCATCTTCTGCTTATCCAATTTAGGGTCGCGGGGGGTGCTGGAGCCTACCCCAGCTGTCATGGGGCAAAAGGCGGGGTACACTCTGGACAGTCACCAGTCTGTCGCAGAGCCAACACAACCAACCATTCATGCACACATTCATACCTATGGTCAGTTTAGAATCACCAATTAACCTAGCCCTCTTTTGCATGTCTTTGGACTGTGGGAGGAAGCCGGAACACCCGGAGAGAACCCACGCAAGCACGGGGAGAACATACAAACTCCACACAGAAGGACCTAATCCAGGGCTGCTGGATTTGAACTCAGATCCTCTTGATGTGAGGCAGCAGTGCTAACCATTGCACCACCGTGCTGCCACCTGTAATGATAATTTGAAAATATTTTGAGGTTATCTATCTTTGATAGAATAAGAGCATCTCTGTAGTGGGTTACACAGTGAAAGATCCCTGGTTCAAGCCCAGGTGGAAGCACAAGCCCCTTCTACAATGGGACGGTTGTCAGGAAGGGCATGTGGCATAAATTCCGTGCCAAATGAACTATATGGATTCATCTGCGGTGGCAACCCCTTGGGGAAATGCAAGGGTACAACTTGATTTGTGATAAAATGAGGATTGTAGCAAGTGAGATATTATCTTTGTATGATTCAGCATGGCATGAAAAGTTGTGCTTTTTATTTCCAGTGAAATTATATAGAAATAATTTTATTTCAATAAAAATTTCATAAGAGATTTATGCTATACTTTCTCAACTAACCTTTATAGACTGCTAGACAAATTGCTTAAATTTTGTTGCATGCTAAGCTAGTTTTAAGTTTTTTAAGTCAACTCCTCTCTGAGACTCCAGTGCACCTCACGTAGGTCTGTGGTGGGTCTTGAATTGGCCTACGATCTCCAATCTTTCTCCTCCACAGGCAAGTTTTGAACCAGGGCCACTCTGCAGCCTCCTGGTTTCCAACCAGTCACCAACAGACTGAGCCACTGTAGGTGCTGATGGAATACATGATTTTCAGCTGTTTCATTTCTAACAAATCAACTTTTTTGTAAGACCACTTTTTTTGAAAACTGACAAAATGGCAATGTGCGTAAATGCTCCAGTTGCAGCTGGGTTTATGGTGTGTTCCTCTGCATTAGTCGATTGCATAATTCTACCCTTCATAAGGGATCATCTGCTTTCTTCTAGCCTTTAATTATTTGGGTAATTTGTTGATCATAATATTACCGTGCACAATACTCAGCTAATGCTTGTGTGATCAAACTGGTATGTTGAAATTGGGTTGTGTTGATAGAAGGCTCACTTTGTCAGAGAAACTGCTCCCTTTTAATTGTGTATGTGCTAAACTACAGTGTGTAGGTTGCTACATTCAAAGCAGCTGTGCTAACTGAAAATTTGGAGGTGTTGCATTGCACACTTGAATGCAAGTTTGAATGGTATATGTATAAACCCTTTTCAGAAAGGTTTTAGGGTTTCTTGGGGTCTTGTTCTCAAGTGAGGGAAGGAAAGAGTGAGAGAATTGCAGAAATGTGGACACTGTTCTGTTAAAGAGAGATTTACAGGTCAGTCTACATTCCTATCCTTATCTGTGGCCACAAACTGAGTAGTGACCTAAAGAATGAGATCATGGATACAAGAGGTGGAAATGAGCTTCCTATGAAGGGTGTCAGGGCTCTTCTTTAGGGGTAGGGTGAGGGTGTTGGTCATTTGGGAGCAGCTCAGGGTAGAGCCACGTGGACTCAGATGCCACCTGGACCTGCTAGGTCTCAGGTCCAACTAGGAGGAGGAGACCCAGGACATTGTGGAGTGATGATGTCTCTCTAACTTGAGAATGCCTTTTTGTGTTTAGACTGCTGCTCTAGTTACCTGGATCTGGATACGTGGCATGGATGTCTAATAGAAGAAAATGATAAAGTGATCATCTGTTATATCCCAAAAGCAAATGGTCAAATCTGGACAGCTATACATGTAATCTGGTTGCTGGAGGCATGCAGGTTGTTATTTTAATTTTCAGCTTATCAAAACCTTTTTTTCTTTTTGATACAAATGATAAACACAGAACCTAAATGCACTAATATATGGTTATTGCATAGTATTATTTGTATATTTTCATCATGAAGCACGTGTATTGATTACAAATTCAAGTGTTGCATTGTTTGAAAACTCCTAATTAGTTTACCTTAAGTACCAGGCTTTGGAGGAGGATGATAAACTGCTATGAAAGGTGGAGCGCACAAAGCTTCTATTAATAAAGGACTTTTTTAGGTGAAAGGGTGAGATGATTTCTTTAACTCTGTTACTGAAAAAAGAAGAAACGGTAGTTTATCTAAGTTTTCCAAAACTATTGGCACAATTACTATCAAATAACTTTCTTGGTAATGTTTACATGATGTTTGTGTGTAATTTTGTAGTCTTAAGATGTGACTTATCGACCAGATCACATCTTAACTGTATACTCCATGGTATATGGTATTTTTTGTTCACATTTTTAAATTAAAGCATACCAATGGGGCAGATGCAGAGTAAGCAGTATGTAAGGAAAACAAATTCTTTTTGTTTCAACCACTAACTTCCCAAGAGAAGTTTGACCGAGGCCATTCACTTATCAGTTTCAATTACACCAAAGCACTTTAGTGTAATGGCAAACCACATACCAGGATATTGAGCTGATGATATGTAATTTATTAGTTAGAATGTCTCTTTCTTTAGACCTCATCTCTCTTGACGTGCATGCAAAGCTAGAAGAATATTTACATACAGCTGTGAAAAAGGTAATAATTTGAAGTAATTGTTTTCTGTATGACTATCAGTCTCTCACATCACTTTGGAGGAATTTTGTCACACCCTTCTTTATATTATTGCTTCAGTTCACTGAGGTTTTTTTTAAAACAGATTTCTTAAGGTCCCATCACAGCATTTGATAATGATGATGATAATTTTAGAAACTTTTTTTTTTTTTAATCCCAGAAGAAGTTTTAGATGTTCAGTAGCATCTAAAGGACACAACATAACAAAATACATTTTACAAATTTCAATCGTGTTGAGGTCTAGACTGACTGGGTCATTGCAGCGCCTTGATTTTTTTTCCCTGTTTTTAGCCATTCTGTTGGAGGTTCACTGGTGGGCTACAGCATGAAGCAATTTTGGTGAAGCTTTAGCAGTCACATTAGCAACACATTTGACTCTAGAATACTTTGGTTTCTACAGAGGAGTTCTTGGTTGACGCAGTGACTGCAAAGGGCCCAGTTCCTGTGGTTGGAATACAAGCCCAAATTATTACCCCTTCACCACTTGTGCTTCACAGTTGGTATGAGGTGTTTGTGCTGATAGGCTGTGTTTGGTTTTCACCAAATGTAGGCTTTCTCCTGGCAACCCACCCAACCAAGCCATACTTAAGTATTTTTCCAGTAGTACTGTCATGAACTGTAACATTTAACATACTATCTGAGGTCTGTAGAATCGGAGATGTAGTTCTGGGGTTTTTTTGTGCAAATTCTGTGAGTGTTGCACAGTCTGATGTTGGAGTGAATCTGCTGGGATGTCCACTCCTGGGAACTCTGGCAATGGTCTTGAATGTTTTCCACTTTAATATTAAAATAAGAATAATCATTTTCACTGTAGAATGATGGATTTGAGAATATTTGGAAATGGCCTTATAACCCTTCCCAGATTGATGGACAGCAGCAAATACTTATATCTTTCCTCTGTAGCATTGTTTTAATACACACCTGAATACTCCAGACCCAAAAAATGCCAAAACTTCTGCTTTTATAGAGGTGGTCACACGTTTATAAGTTAATAAAGTGATTAGCAGTCCCTGGCTACTACTTACTCACAGGATTGTAGAGTTCTGTCAAAACTTTCTTTGTCACTTGATTGTAATATATTTACTCAAATGAAAGCAATATTTGATATAGAGCTTAATGACTGAAGTCATATTTTGAGATGATAAAATAATGATGAGATGCTGAACTGAAAATCAGAAATGTAAGAACATGAACAAACAAGGAGTGTGATATTTGATTTATTGCTGGTTTGTGTCAGTCAATATAAGATTACTCATCCTGCCTTAATCCCAATCAATCATACATCTTCAAGTTTTGTTTTAGATGTCAAAAGAATGATGCAGTAACCCATAAACGCTGACTGTGGCGACATCAAGCAATGCCATCAAACATCTGTAGGACCATCAGAGAGGCAGCACCTGCTCACAGACCACTGAAAATAAATGTTATGAGGTCAAATGTGTTCATGCTGGTGAACCATTAGGGTGATCAGTTTGGCATCTTACATCACAAATGATTCTATGAGTTATGCTCAAGCCATCAAGGTTCAGCAGTTAGTTATGACAACCCAGAGAGAAATGTCTATATATGTGAAGCATACATTTTTTAAAAAAAATTCTTTTAACCGTACAGCACTTTAGTCAAAGGCTTTTTTTAATGTGCTTAAAAATAAATTTAACTTAACTTGACTTGACATGAGTGTAGCTCTTTTGAAAGGTCAGGCTGCTGCTGATGTTTTTGTAGGTTTTATCCCTACAAACCACATTAACTTATCAGTCAGTAAATACCATACGCACAAAGTACTACAGACAGTACTACAGAGATATTTGAGCTAATAAATAATTTAAATGTCTTGCTGATGTCAGAGATTGTTTCTACAATTTGGTGAAACTACCAAATCACACTTGGGTAATGATTTAGTGGCAAGCAAATATGTTTAAGTGCCATTTTCTGTGGCCTTCATGCAGTCTTTGTTGATTGGGGAAACTACACTGACACCGTTAAGTACAAGCTACAGGAAGTCTGTTAGAGTGGAGCTACTGTGTTGGGATATGCTGCAGGGTTCAGACAGTTTCCTGATTCCCGTTTGTTTAAAAACAGGGAAATCCCACAGTGATAAATGTGCTGTATCTTTTTGAACAGAATTTGAATTCTGACCCCAATGTTAAGCGGTTTAAATGGTCAGACAGAAATCTGGATCATGTAACCCATTCTTTGTATTTGGTATGCAGCTATATAAATATTGTGTCTTATATTGAAGAAAGACACACCAGTCTAGTTATGTTAGTCCTGAGCCATCCTGATCTCTGGTCATTATGACTTTGTACCATAGTGTAGATTTCTTAGGTCAGCAGGTTATTGGTGTCACATTGAGGAGCTTGTAGTGCTTACCTTGACCTTCTTTCTGCAAACAATAATAGTGCACCTTATTATAAAAATATATTAAAAATTGCATTTACATACTTTTTGGGCATTAGAGCAATACTTTAATGAGCATGTGTCTGTATTACTTGTGCACATAAAATTCAAGGGTACGCATGCATATGGGGAAGCCATGCATTGTTTATGTCAGCTGCAGAGTTGGTAATATAATGCCTGTGGCTGCAGTACAGTGCAGTCGGCATTTCATTTTTAAGCTTAAACCTTCATATTATGTTAACCTTCGACTTCACAACAATAATTTGCCACTCAAAATGGTAAGCTGTGCCAGTCCAAAGGTGCTGAATTTGTCTGGCAAATTGTTGACAAAGTTGATTTAATTTAATTGGGTTTAAAGATACTTGAGTATATAACATTAAGTCTGGTACATTTTGATACACTGTTGAAAGTGGGAAAAAATTGCGTTTGTTTATAATGAAAACTTCCCAGCCTACCTTTTCCGTTAAAGTGATTTATTAAGAGAGGATTCTTCACGTTTAAACTCCTTTTTCACCCCTTCATGTATCAAAGCAGGCTGGAATGCCTCACCAATGATTATCTATTTCCTTCTTCACCTCTACAGCTTCTATTTTTAACTTATTGCACTGCTACTATGCAAACTAAAATCGTAGGCGAAGCTGTTACATGTTGATGTTCTTTGTTTGATCAAATCTTTTCTTTCCATGCCTCACAGTAACACAGAAAACATTCCTCAGTATTAGTTTTTTAATGCCGAATAACCAATTCCAGACAGGAGCCACGTAAAGATTTTCTCAAAGAAAAAAGCCATGTGGTCAATAGAATAGGATTTAGTGTTGTTTTAATTTTGAATATCTCATTCAGGAGACAAATGACTTTAGTCAGTCAAAGTCCTTGGAAACTGAAAGATTGCCCTGAAGCCCAGACTCTGATGTCTAATGAGGACCATTTCCTGACAAGCCTTTTCCTTTTGTTGACAATAGCAGCCACCCTGCAACTTGACCTAGATTGCCCGATAGTGTCAGTGTTAGGGGTCAGTTATACAGTCTACCAGCTTATGTGATGAGTCAGTATGAGTAAGAAGGTCAAAATCCAGGTTTTCAAATTACCACTCAAGTTTTGATACTTGTCTTGTTGTGCAGACGCTCTTTGAATACCTAGAAAACGGCTGCTAGAGACTTCAATTACACCCCTCCTCACAGACTGATTCCATGCAGGTACATTGTGAGAATTCAGTGCAGTTCATAAGACTTTTTAAGTTCTCTTTCAGATAAAAAGTGGTTCATACTGTAAAAGAATGTTGACTCTTTGGTGACATGATTCTCGCACCCCTTACATTGTCTTACATTGTTGACATGTAAAGTATGATGGAGCAGCGTGAATATAGAAGGATGGATGGTTTCATCTGTAGTCTATTAAATGAGATGTATAGGTCCTAATTAGTGCTTGGTTTCCTTTTTCTTGTCTTGGTTTCTGCTTCATTTATTCCATCGCACAGTGCAGATAGTTTAATATAGAATAAATGATGTGTGATTGCATGAAGGAATTTCATGTAATCTAAAACTGCATAGGTTTATGTGCCTTCCCTGCTGCTTTTTTCTGCATGTTGTGTCATTTAGTTCTCAGATAAATGAATGATGCAGCTAAATAAATTATGTGTTAATCAAACTACAGCTAAGGCATAGCCAGATTTAATGTAGTGTAAAAATGAATACCAGCCCTTGTTTAAACAAAAGCTTGGCAGGCTGCTCTTCTGAAGATATTCTTAGAAATCCAGCTATTAAAATATCTTTTCCTCCTCCCTCTCCTTTTCTGTCTCTAAACATGTTTGTCTGATACGGTAAGGAAGGTAGCATTGTGGCTCTGATGAGAGAACAACAGTGTTACATGATCAATCTTCTAACCTTAAATTAATTAAAACCTAACAATAATGGTCCTTCATTATTCTATCTCGAGTATTTAGTGCTGCTTCTCTATAAAACATCCATCATGTGGATTTTGCACAAACAAATTGCCATACAGTATGAAGTGAGTGAGTCACATTAAAAGGTTATGTTGCGCCGTGATCACTGAGCCCCGGTTTTTCATGGCCATTGCATGCATAATTTTCACCACTTTGCTTTCCACTTCTGCTTTAGAAAATGCATATGTCAGGCTCATGCATCAGCCAGTATGTTGAATTGATATTCTGTAAATATTTGTATTTATTAATTTCAATAAATCTTTAATACTACAGTTTGGCTTGGTATTAGTTGCCTTATAGTGTAATAGTTAGTGGTGATGAGAGCAAACATCCATCCATCCCTCCATCCTTCCATTGCTTTTCTTAACAAATTATATATATAATTCGGGGTTGCAGGGTGGAGATGTCAGGATCTGGAGTCTAAATCAGCTGATGTATGGCAGGAGTACACCTTGGACAGGTTGCCAGTCTATTACAGAGCTAACTTTTTGTTGTTGTTGGAATTATTATTGAAATTAAAGTTATTTTTAATATAAATTTAAAATATGGAAATCGGGCTTAAGGATTGTTCACAATATTTATAACAGATTTTTTTTTTACGTATACACAAGACATTGTAGTAAACTTTATTAGAAAAAAATAAGGTGGACTTCAATTTTAATTCAGTCTCTAGTATCAACATTGTTTCTGTTTTTTTTTTTTTTTTTTTTATTTTTTTTTGTTTTTTTTTTTTTTAATATTGTTTAAT
>VUQH01017077.1:2815-21676 GCA_015106775.1 Etroplus canarensis | reverse complement strand
GCTGTGATACCCCCCCCCCCCCCCCCCCCCCCGTCAAACAGCGCTTGCTACTGCTCCACTCTGCATTTTGTTTTTCTGAATATCTGAAACTGGATAGACTATGGGATTTTGTGCAAATATTAAATGGTGTAATGTGTTACCCCATTTTTTAAACATCCACTGTATTTTTGCAATATATTTTAAATGGATATACTTCTTCTGCACAATGTTTCTATGATTTGAGAAAATATCTTAGGATGTACAAGTCTTACAGGGTTTTGAGCTAAATTTAGAACAAGCAGTTGTACCTGCTTTTAATTGTTTGGGACTGCATGTATGAGGAGTAAGTGTATAAATGGGTGTGTGTATGCTTTATTTGGCCATTGATGCTATATCAGCTACCTAATAGATATTGTGTATCTGTGTTTTCTCCTCAGCCTCGTCATGCAGTGAAGCTTTTGTCAGTGCTAAAGTACATGGCTCACAGGACGGGCCCTGACTCCTTCTTCAGCTTTCCAGGGAAAAATGCAGCTGTGAGTACACTACATAATGCTACAGCTGTTATCTATTGACACCAATGCATATATAATGACCTGAACAGCATGAATGCAGAGTTTAGTGGTATCTTTTATTGTCTGATAATGTGAACAGAAAAGTCTCCTGCTAGAAAGAATATTGTGAGTATTGAGCTACTGCTGCTACCAAAATTTGTGAAAAGTCCTGTTTTTTTTTTTCCATCATTGAGAAATATTTTACTCTGTTGTTGGGATGAAAGAGAGGACTTCTGATCTGAGTCCATTTGTACTAAGTGCTTTCTCAGCTGCTTTCCATTAAGCCAACCATTCAGTGTTCTGTGTTCTCTAATTGATTGCGTAACACATTGTTACTTACTTTCTGGTCTGCTATTATACCTCAACCCTTTCAAGATTTTCAGTAATTTCACTTTGGTTGCTCCCTTGTATTTTCCCCAAGGGGTTACCACAGTAGATTAATCCACACTGGTAATTTTACACTGGATGCCCAATCCTCCTTGGTGAGGGGTACATGTATCCCCACCTCGAATTGAACCAGGGACCTTTCACTTTTAAGGCAAATGTGTAAACCACCACACTATGGGGACACTAGTTTTACTGACCAATTTTGTAAATACACACAAATATAGAATACAATGTTGGGGCAGAGACATTTTTACCATTGTTTTACATAATCTTTCCTTTTAATAACACCATTCAATCAATTTGGATTTGAGGATACTAATTGTTGCAGTTTTGCAACTGAGAATTTTGTCAACTTTTGCTTGCCGTAGCACTTCAGCTGCGCAACTATCCTTGGTCACCTTGGTCTAATTCTACTCTTCACCATAGATTTTTATTGTAAAATGGATTTGGACTGGCAGCAGGCCAGTCAAGCACACATACACACTGTGTCTATGAAGCCATGCTGTTGTAGCCCGTACAAAATGTAGTGTGGCATCGTCCTGCTGAAATAAACATGGACATCCTAGGAAGAGGCATCATTTTGATGGCAGCATACTTTTTCTCTAAAGTCCAAATATATGCCTCACATACATGCAACTCACCACCTATGGTATGAGTGCCTATACACTTCCAATAAATCAATAAAGCTGGCTTTTGCACCTTTGATAACAAGCTGGATGACCTTTTTTATCTTTGGCTCAGAGTATTTCACACCACTTTTTCTTGATAATTGGAAATGTGGGCTACTCTGACTGCACATTTCCAGTCTGTCAGTCCATCTTAGATTAGCTTGGCCTCAGAAGTCTGGTGTTTCTGTATGGAGTTAATGTATGGCTTCCTCCTTGAGTAATACAGATTCAAATTACATTTCTGAATGCAGCAACAAACGATGTTAAGTGACAGTGGTTTTCTGAAGTATTGCCATTCCCAGGTGACTGTATTTTTCACAACAGCATGAGGGTTTCTTAGGCAGTGTCACACAAGGACTCGAAGATCATGCACATTCAACAGTAGTTTAAGCATTGAGATGTCTCCAAATTCTTTTGACTTTTTCACAATATTATGCACTGTAGGTAAGGTAAAGGTTTGATTTGAACAATTCTCTCAGGAATTTTGGCACAAAAGACTGAGCCATGAACCATCCTTGCTCGCAAACATGTATGCTACTTTTATACCCAAACATGATCCCTCACCTGCTTCCAATTAGCCTGCTTAATGTGGAGTCTTCCAAACAGGTGATTGAGTATTCTGTGCTCTTGGTAATCATATTTACCTCTTTGTTGTTGTTGGGTGTGTTGCAGGCTTCAAAATTCTAAATTAGAGTATATGTACAAAATTCAATTAAGTTGGTCAATAAAACTATCAAATCTTTTTTGTACTTTTAGCAGTTAACTAAAGCTTCACATGAACTAGCATATCAGATTTTTGTTTTTATTGGATTTTGGAAAATGTCCTAAATTCTCTGGAAACCAGCTGTTTAGTTGAAAAACATTGCCTGTTAATTTTATCTACAATTTAAAAATGCTTTCAGCTTTGAATGGCTCCCACAGCTTTAGTTTTCATTGCAGTGTAACTCAAAAGCATTGTTTTGCGTGTGTTTTGCATCTTTACCACATATACTACAAGTTACGCTTTTTCTTCCCTCTTCCTGCCACAAGTTATGTTGTGGCATGGCAATGTGATCGTCTTGGGAGGATTTTTATTTTTGAATAGGTCATAGTTATTCTTGAATTTGTAATAGCTTCTAAACAATAATTCTGTCTTTGAGAATAAACGCCTTATAATCAGTTAGTGTTCAAGATCTATCTGTGTGAGGGAGTAAAGGACAAATGGAGCATAAATATAAATAAACTTTTCATTACAGCTAGTGCACATCCTGCAGGAAGTGTTTTTAAATCTGTGTGTCAATGTATTAGTCTAGTCACAGGTTTTGTTTCGTGTCTGTTTGAGTGGTTTCCTGCTTGTGCACGTAACCCTCTGCTGAGATGGTGATGGCGCGCATACAAATGCAGTATACAGTATGATTTGGTTGGTTGAAGTTCTGTTATTACCGGTCTGTGCTATATACAGTGTACATGCAGCTTCTTCATAATGTGTTGCCCTGTTAATGAAATAGTAATAATATATTACTAAATATAAGTTTTCTAACTTTTCCTCAGAGGCCATGGTGTCTTCACTCTGGGTTTTCTTTTTGTGAGCTTTTAACATAACTTTTAGTCTGACCTATGGCACTAGCAAAAAAGGTTTCAGTTAATCATTTTATTCCACAGGTTGCAGGCTTCACGTGCCAGTGTCAAGCTATTTTCATCTGTTATTTTTTCCTAACAGGCGATAGCTCTGCCTCCAATAGCAAAATGGCCATACCAGAACGGATTTACATTCCATACGTGGATCCGCATGGATCCACTCAACAACATCAATGTAGACAAAGACAAGCCTTACCTGTACTGGTAGGTACACAGAAACATTTCAAAACTTTGAGAAGTGAACATAAATTTTTGCTCTTTACCATTTAAATGATAACTTTGTTTGAACGTAGTACAGCTGGAATGCAGTATTGCCAACTTGGCCTTAAGGCTGTAGTTCAAATGATACAAAGAAAGGGAAACTGCATGAAAGGTGGCATTAAAAAACGGAAATTCAAGCTGTGGGTGAGAGTGTTAATATTCCCACCAAGATAATGTATTTTGAAATCCAATGTACTGCCTCCAGCCTTAGATGAGGATCAAGTAAAACAAGCCTTCTGATCATGTTATTTTCAACCAATATTAATTTTTGCCCAAATCTAATTTATTCATTAGGGATCTGCTTGAGCTGTTGTGAAAACAGTAACCAAACCAGGCAGCCAAGGAGCTGTTTGAGAGAATCTTTAATAAAAGCTCCCCTTCAGCTCTGTGCCCTTTTAACAAGAAATATATTCATGAAATCACATGCAGGGGCCCCATCTCACTGGGACACTAAGAAAGATGGGATTGTTTGCTGTTTTAAATGCTTAAAAAATCCCTTTTAAAGTGTTTTTGGACACTAAATCATAGTGCTCCTAAAGGTAGTCAGTTTGAAAGTACAGTTGTGTTTCTATTTTACCTTTGTTTCTTTTCAGTTTCCGTACCAGTAAAGGCATGGGTTACTCTGCACACTTTGTGGGCGGCTGCTTGATAGTGACCTCATTAAAATCGAAGGGGAAAGGATTCCAGCATTGTGTAAAGTATGACTTCAAACCACAGAAGGTATGAAAGGAGCGAAAATGAAGCAGAATACAGGGTTTGTAACCAAATATTCATACACATAAAAAGGCAAATCCTTGTAAATAGATCACAGAAATCATATGTCAGTGCACACATAATCAGTCACATCCATGCACCCAAGTACACATGTGCACACACAATAAATCTAGACCTTCCTTTAAAAATGAGCTGCCACATCTTACCTGACTCTGGGGAGAAGCAAAACTAGACGACAGAGGAAGGAGGGCAATGGGAGAGAAGGATTATCCAATATTCAGTTCCTTCCACACAAGGCACTCGTTGAGGACCGTTACAGTCTCAGAAATTTGAAAGGTTCTCTTTACTCCCTGCAGCGTGAAGGCGTCATCTTAGTTCTCTAAACCCCAAGCGGACTTGTTTTAGTTAATTTCACACTATTGTAATGCATGTTCTTTCATGTCTTGAGGTTACTGTAATAAACTATTATTATTTAACTGGTTGTAAAGCTTAGGAAAAACTAGTACTAAAGCAGAAGGTGTGATCATAACTGAAGGAAGTGAGTCATGAAATTTGATGGAATTGCACTAACAGAGGAGGCACAAAGATTGTCAGGGAATACTGACTGATGGCATGCTCTGTGTGTGTATGATTGATGGTAAATGGATTTGTTCTTATATATCACTTTTCTACTCTAACTGAGCACTTCAAGGACTTTTTACTACAAGCCTCATTCACACACATTCTCTCTCACACGCACACGCACGCGCACTCACACCCACCCACCCACACACACTCGCTCACTCATTTAAACAGTGGCATAGACATTCTATGCGTATAAGCGCATTTAACTATTATGCACACATTCACACTCTGATGGATTCATCGGGGGTAATTTGGGGTTCAGTGTCTTGCCCAAGGACACATCCATGGGCTTGCCTGCTCTGTCTCCTGAGCCACAGCTGCCCTGATGCACTTCCAGTGTGAAAGTATGGTTTTTTTGTGTTGTATTTGCAGTGGTACATGGTGACTCTTGTCCACGTCTACAACCGCTGGAAAAACAGTGAAATTAGCTGCTTTGTCAATGGTGAACTGGCTTCCTATGGAGACATTGCCTGGTTTGTCAACACCAGCGACGTAAGTAGCAACAGTTCAATAGTATTTTGTGTTGTTTGCCGATGTAATTTGTTGAAGTGTGCCAGCAGCTCCTGTAATATTGTGCATCTACACAGATTCGTGGATACTAAAAGGAATACTGAGATTCTGGAAAATTGTTTTGCTTTTCATGCAGCCTGGTTTAAATTTTTTCATACACCAGTGATATCAACCTTCATTTTAAACTTTCAGAAACAAAGCAAATTGATGAGTGAGTTGTGTTTGATTACAAATCATAGCCCTTTGGTAGCTTTAAAGTTTTGATTCCACCTGCTTTCTTTTGTTTGTTTTATTGTGTTTCTCCTACAGCATATTGGCGTTGAACTTGTGGGTGCACCTTAGAGATTTTTGGTTAAATGTCAGTTTCATTGTTAAACAACCAACCAACAAACAAACCAACCCTCACTGTTTTGTTCTTGGATACATCTAATCATAGCCCATGCTCTGAGAGGGCTTTGCTTTCCTTCCATCTTTAAAGCTTGGAGAATTTTTAAATGAAGACCATGTGCATCTCATACTTTTGAACTCTGTCACAGTCCACAGGATTGCTTTCTGTTATGCTGAGATAAAAGATTGTAAAATTACATTTTGTTTGGATTTAACATGCCTCCACAGTGATGTATAATCCTCTTGATGTGTCAGAAAGCAAATTAGCTTCTTGGTTGAGAGGCAGTCTTATCATTCTTAATATTTCTGCTTTATAGCTAGTGTTAACATGACTGTCTTTCCCCTCTGGTCTTTCTTGCTATTTTGGTCTTGTTTATCCATCCCTTCTATCGTCATCCCTTATTTCCTTCCTCCCTATATACTTTTTTCTGTTTTTGTTTTTTTTTTTTCCTTTTTATGCTTCCTCAATTCCTTCCTTCCTTCCTGCTTCCTCCTACTGCAGACATTTGACAAGTGTTTCCTGGGATCGTCTGAGACAGCAGATATCAACCGCGTGTTCTGTGGGCAGATGGGGGCAGTTTACCTGTTTGGAGAAGCTCTCAGTGCGGCTCAGATCCTTGCTATCTATCAGCTGGGTCCAGGCTACCAGGTTGGAAAGCATATTGCTTGAAATCTTTAATTTACATATAATCATGATTTTCATTTTGGTATCTTTAAACTTTGCTAAAATATAGAATCTGAAACATTTTACTGTAGTCCTGATGAAAAAACATTTATTAACTTTTAAAGTCCCAACTTACTTTGCTGAACACACATGTTTAACTAGTGGTGTTGAAGGTACTTTGGAACTTTAAACTTTCCCTGTGCCAAACAGCTGCATACTATCAGCAACAAAAGACAACTAAAGGTGATGTTGTAACAAATGTGATGCTATAAGCTCTGATGTCTTTGCTAAACTTTGAGGATACCAGCGTATGGAAATTTACACAGTACTCTTTGAACATCAGCAAACAAAGCAAAGAATTTATTAGACTGATGTCGGCCGCAACATGTTTGCTTCACAGACCAATATTTGGTGCTTAGTTCTTCTGTTTGGATATCTTATTCTTGGAAGAATCAGAATCCTTTATTAATCCCAACGGGCAAAATTGCTAACTTTACAGATGCATTATTATTATTATTATTATTATTATTATTATTTACAAACACAAAGACAGGAAATAAAAATGTAAAACAAAGCTGTGAAAAGTGAAACTGTATAAACCTGTATGCAAAGGTGCAATTTTCCAATAATGTGAATTTTTAAAACCTATATACGGTGTGTTTGTGTGTGTATGTATATATATGTGTGTGTGTATATATATATATATATATATATATATATATATATATATATATTCAGAGAAAGAAAATTGTAGTTACTGGTCCAAGGTTGTAATTTACAAACTTTGTAAAATATAAATAAAAACAGAATGCAATCATTTGCTAGTGATTTAGCCCTATATTAAATTTAACATCTGTTTTATAACAACATATACCAGCAACACACTATATGGCAAAAATGATTGGGCCAACTGCAAATTACACTTGCAGGGCATTTGGCATCCCATTCTATATTCATAGGCATTAATATGTAGTTGGTTCCCCTTTGCAGCCAAAACAGCTTCTGCTCTTCTGGGTAGGCTTATTACAAGATTTTGGAGTGTGTCTAGGAGTTTTTGCCCATTCATCCAGAAGAACATTTGAGAGGTCAGACCCTAATTTTGGTTGGGAGGGCCTAGCTTGCAGTCTACATTTTAGCTTATCCCAAAGGTATTCTATGTGGTTCAGCTCAGGGCTGTGTGTGGGCCAGTGAAGTTCTTTCACTCTAAACTCATCCAACCATGCCTTTATGGGACCTTGCTTTCTGTCCTGAGGCACAGTCATACTAGAACTAAAAAGCGCCTTCCCCAAATTGTTTCCACAAAGTTGGAAGCATAGAATTATTCAAGCTGAAGTATCAGATTTCTCTCCACTGGAGTTAAGGAGCCCAGGACCAGTGTCAGAGTAATTTGTCACGCCACAGAACGTGTTTCCACTGCTCCAGAGTCCAGTGGTGATATGCTTTACACCACTCCATCTGAAACTTAGCATTGTGCTTGGTGATTTAAGGCTTGCATACAGCTGCTCAACCATGGAAATCCATGCCATCATGTTCCCAATGCACAAAATGATAATTCCAAAGGAGGTTTGGAATCTTCACTTACTGAGTTTAGCAGAGCACTGGTGACATTTACAGACTCTGTGCCTCACCACTTGGTGACCCTGCTCTGTAACTTTATGTGGACTGCAACTTCTTGGCTGAGTATTTCTTGTTCCATTTTGCAATAATACCGCTTACGGCTGATCGTGGGATATCTAGGAGAAAACGACTTGTTGCAGTGACGACATCCTATTACAGTCCCACACTTGAATTCAGTGAGCTCTTTATAACTGCCTATTCTTTCACAAATGTTTGTAAAGACAGACTGCATGGCTAGGTGCTGGATTTTTTTACACACCTGTGGCAATGGGACTAATTGAACCACTTGAATTCATTAATTAAGAGGTGGAGCCTTATAATATAATATACAGTTTTTTGACATGTTCTGCATTGACATGTTCTTCTCTTCTTTTAACAATACTGGGATTTGAGAACACCAGTTGTTGTACCTGTGAAATCAAAATGTTTTTCTTTTCTTGCCTGATTAAGAATTTAGCTATTCAACACATCTGGGCATCCTTTGCCATATTTTTCATTTTCTTATGTTCCAAATATTTTCAGTGGATGATGGGTTTGGACTGGAGACAGCCCAATTTAACACCTGGATTCATTTTCTTTTGAGTCATGCTGGCTTTTGAACTGTAACAAAGCTGGCTGGCACCTTTCTTCTTTAAGCTGAAGGATGCAGTGTCCATGATTTCCATAAAGAATTTCAAAATTTGACCTATCAGACCAAAAGACAGTTTTCCACTTTTCCTCAGTCTGTCTTCTATGAGCTCAGTCTCAGAGAGTATGGTGGTGTGTCTGGATCACAGCAGGTAAACTTGCTTACAGAGATTTCCGGGAAGTACCAAAGTCCTTAAGTGATATATTGTTGAACTAATTGTCCTTACAGTCTTTCAGAGTGGTGGATCTTTCTCAGTCTTTACTTCTGAGCGACTCAGCCTCTCTGGAACTTTTGTTTTTTTAAAATCCCCAATATATTGCTTACTAATTAACCTAATTAGTGGCATGTTCGAATAGATGTCTTTTTAAGCATTGCACCACTTCTCCAATTTTTTGTTGCCACTGTCCTAACTTTTCGAAACACATTATTGGGATCAAATTCAAATACACATATCTTTCAAAAACTAAAATTCTGTCCAAACATACTTGTCTGTAAATCCTTATAAAAATATAGGGTTTAAATTATTTTGAAATGATTGCATTATGTTTTGGTAATTAACATTTTAGATAGCGTATCAACTTTTTAATAACAGGATTATAGATAGTTGTTCAAAAGAATGATGCTGGTAACTAATTTTCCTGGTTCTTGTTGTTCCATGACTGTTATGTTATTCACTAAATTTTTTTTGTTTTTTGTCATCTTGCTCAGGGCACATTCAAGTACAGGGCTGAGAGCGACTTGTTGTTTGCTGAGCATCATAAGACCTTACTGTATGACGGCAAGCTGTCTTCTAGTATTGCCTTCACTTATAACCCTCGCGCCACAGATGCCCAGCTCTGCCTTGAGTCCTCCCCCAAGGACAATGCCTCCATTTTTGTCCACTCGCCCCATGCACTCATGCTGCAGGTAATTCAAGTGACGCTTGGTGTGTATAAAATATTGCAGTTGGTGTTTAGTCCTGCCATTTCTTTACTTGAACCTTAAGTCACCATGCAGCACCAACATTAAAGCAATGTCACTGCAAAAATTCATTCACCACCTGTACACCTGCTCCTTCCCTCCCACTGTTCCCATATATACTGCTCTGTACCCTTTCTTCCTGCACAGTAATGAAAGTGGCCCAGTTGGCATCTTTTCATTTTAATAGCCTCATTAGGGCAGTGTAGCAAATATGTTAAGCTAGTCAGCCAGACTGCTGCAGCTGCTGAAAAATGCTGTCCTGGTGCTCCAATTATAAAACTGGCTTTCTCTGGGAGATTGTTTGGAAATACATACAAGTAGTTTTGCAATTTTTCTTTTTAAATGTATGTGGTGAACTCTGTAGGCATTTTCTATATACTACAGTATACTATATACTACACGCGTACACCCACCACACACGGGAAACTATTTCTTCACTCATGGTGAGTTTTCTTCTCTCAAAGCACTAATTGAGTTTTCTCTCATGCCCTCTCATCAAAGAAGGTGCTTTGTTTCCTCTGTGGGAGAGGCTTTGGCTCCCACATAAACATAAGTGCCTACACCACACAAACAAACACACTCGGTGTGAAATATGAATGAATATGTGACCTATATTTGCAACTTAGCTATGCCATGCTCAAAACTTCCAATTCTATAGAGAAGGGGAACAAATTCTACTTTTGACTTTGGTTTTGTCATCCTTAATTGTAATTTGCTCGCTCAACATTGAGCAGCCTGGATATATTATGGGGAAAAGTATTACAAAACAATACAATAAATAAAAGGAAAGTTTAGAAAACTGCACTCTTTTGACAGTGACGATGCATTTATTTTTAAAGTTAATTTATTGCATATCACTGTGATTATCAGATAAAAGGCATCTATATAGCCCATGTACAGTGGTGATTCCATGTTTGATTTGGCTATATGTGTGTTTTACTGAAGGATGTGAAGGCTGTGGTAACTCACTCAGTCCAGAGTGGCATACACTCGATCGGCGGCGTGCAGGTCCTCTTCCCCCTGTTTGCACAGCTGGATTATTGCCAGCCTTCCAGCAATGAGCTGGACACCTCTGTCTGGTAACACCACCAACATACACTACAGTAGTATACAGAGCAGTGAATAATCAGAATGCTTTTGTTTGGTCATTAAGTAACTGTGATTGTGTGAAATGCACCCAGTGTTATTTTAGTACTGTTAATTTAAAGGCTGTGAAGTGTGCACGGTTTGCACAACCTCCTCAGAAGAACAGTTAGCTAATGTACTATTACTTCTTTACTTCTAAAAATTCAAATTGTCTGAGTACTGCACACCACTTTAATTTAAATAGCTGAATTGCTGTATGCTGACTAAATGGTTAAACTTACAGTAAAGTAGTCTTGCTTATTTCTAAATTGCATTGTGGATGTATTTGCAGCCTTCAAGGTGATGCTAACTAGAAACTTTTATCCCAGCGCAAAGGGGACACAACACCCTCATTCAGTCACATTTCCTGTAGTATGTGTCCTTGACAGTTTAGGCTTTGTCAGCAGCTTACATAGATTGTCACTATCTAACTGGCAGTCTGTCACTCTCTTTGTCACTGTTTTGTGTGTCTGTGTGGCTCTTAGCTGCACTTTGCTGTCCTTTGTGATGGAGCTCTTGAAGAACTCAGTGGCTATGCAAGAGCAGGTCTTGGCCTGCAAAGGCTTCCTCGTCATTGGTTATACTTTGGAGAAGGTGAGTAAACTGGCTTAACTGGTAAGAAGACCATCTTCCTGTTCTAGTACTTGCACTCATAATGACCCTAGCACAGCAGTAACCTTAGTATTGATTCGCTGCTGCTGCTGCCAAAACACTTACCTAGACACAATCAACACTAAATATGAGATGGACTGTTTTCCTTTATGAGCTGTGACTTTGTTAGGCAAAAGAGTTCTTCCTTTTGTTTCTCTGCATGTCTTCACTTCCTCAAATTGTAGCTTTACCTGCTTTCTATGGATTTATTTTTTTATCACCTCCAGTTGTTTCACTTTCTGCCTCTCTATTGTCCTCTCTGTACTCTAGTCTTCCAAGGTGCATGTGACACGGCCTGTCCTGGACATTGTTCTGGCCTTTTCCAGATACCTTAGCAACTTGCAGAATGGTATCTTGCTGCTCAAG
Organism: Etroplus canarensis; assembly: GCA_015106775.1. NCBI lineage: Eukaryota > Metazoa > Chordata > Actinopteri > Cichliformes > Cichlidae > Etroplus > Etroplus canarensis. The sequence goes on along the minus strand of VUQH01017077.1, from coordinate 9,967 downwards.
CAGCTGTGTGATCACATTCTGTTCAACCCTGCCATCTGGATCCATGCCCCTGCCAAGGTAACACACAACGCACAGCATTACGTTATTTGTATTTGGTTACATTTATAAAGCTGGAGGAATGAATTTGTACTGCACACAGATTTGCCCTTTCATACAGACTACTCTGGCTCTGTGTGCTCTTGCCTTTGAACTCATTTTCAGAGTTCAAGGTTATCCCTCCACCTGTGACTCAGTGATCGCTATTTAAATGAGAATGGCCTGGCTAAACTCGTAGGAGCTTTCTAAGCATTTATTTATCTCTCAAAGGGTAAAAAAGCTAGGACACACTAAAACTGGATTTTTCTGCTCAAACTGCACTCGACACTGAGCGCATACATGTTTCATTTTCATTTGCTTCAACCTGTACAGGTGCAGTTGACACTCTACACCTACCTGGCAACAGAGTTCATCAGCACAGTGACCATTTACAACGCCATTCGTAGGGTGGGCACTGTGCTTCAGATCATGCATACACTAAAATACTACTACTGGATTGTCAACCCTCAGGACCGCAGTGGAGTCATACCCAGAGGCCTAGGTGAGACACAAAATACAAAAAGTATGCAGCCATTTTTGCACTGCTTGTAAAATAAACTTAGATTTCACATCCACATGTGCACAAAAACCTGGATTTAGACACAAAAACACAGTACTACAGTGCTTCACAGTACATACAGTTCTTACCACAAGTCCTTCAATTGACATTGGGTAAGAAATTTGCTTTTACCAAATAAATTGTACCATCTTGTAGTTTCCTGCCTTTTTTTTGGATTGTTGTTAGTCACTGTGAATAACCATTGTTGGGTTTTCAGATGGTCCAAGGCCAAACCAGAAGGAGATACTCTCTTTGCGAGCCTTTCTACTGCTGTTTGTCAAGCAGCTCATAATGAAAGTAAGCTCATGTCCCCTTATGTAGAACAGGAGCTTAGATGCTAAGATGTTGTATCCTCTTTGATTTTCATCACAGTAATATTTTTGTAGTATATTATATTATAAATTTACATTTTAGGATCATGGAGTGAAGGACGACGAGCTACAGAGTATCCTCAGCTACCTCCTAACCATGCACGAGGTAGGCATGTGCTTTGCTGTTGACCAGCAGATAAAGACTTCACCACCAGATGGCAATGTAATACTGCTGTACTGTGTATTGTCTTGCCAGCATCTACTATGCAGAGCAAGAGCAAACTCTTTCTGCTGTTAAAGAATGTATTACTGTTTCTTGTTATTCTTCCAAGTCTGCCAGTTTGAGGTCCCGACAGAAGTGGAGTTGTTTACAATGAAGTGATGCATAGCAAATGGCTCATTCAGATCAGTCAGTAATGCACTGAACCTAAATAGTGTTTACTACACTGTCTGGAAAAGCCACCATGATGCAGCAGCCCTTCATTGTACAGATTACTTATTGTAATTCTTGAGTTCAGATGCCTGTGATGTATTCCATGTATTTTTGCTACTACTGTCACTACTGCACAGTGCAGGAATGTAAATATCAATTAGTAACTAGATATACATTTGCTTATATGGTATCACTTTTAAAGCTGGCTCATTTCCTAACGCTATTCTTAAATAGCATCAATTTTCTTCTATGTTTTTCTACAGGATGACAATCTCATGGATGTGCTGCAGCTGTTGGTCGCTCTGATGTCTGAGCATCCTGGGTCCATGGTTCAGGCCTTTGACCAGCGAAATGGGATTCGGTAATGATCAACTTTGTATTATACATGTATAAATAGTCCATATTGGAACAAATTTTAAGATATATGTATTTTTTTTAGTTGTTTTAAAATGTATCTATTTTTTTTTCACAGTGTGATTTATAAGCTTTTGGCCTCAAAAAATGAGGGAATAAGAGTCCAGGCTCTCAAAGTGTTGGGCTACTTTCTGAAACACTTGTCACCAAAGTAAGAACTAAAAATTATCTTTATTATTTTTCTACATTATAAACAGGTTGACGTGGGTAAAAAATGCTTTTCAATATGTATTAGAAATGTTTATTCATACAAGAACACTAGAAGTGATGAAAACGACAGAAAGAAATTTTGATAGGGTTTGATGTCCAAACGGTTACACATGGGCATACCACATGGGTAACGCTGCCCCTAACAGTAGACTGTGATAGCACTCCTGGCTGGCTGGACATTAACTGTATATTATTCTCTGCTCTCTCGCCACATTTTCTGTCTCTCTGCAGTGCAGTCAAATTAAGAACATTTTTCATTTAGATGCTTATTGGATTTTTTTTGACAGTTAGAAGTGGTTCTGAGTATTATAAAGGATCATTTTAATTTTCTATTTATACTGATTTTACCAGTATTATGGCTAAAATTGTCCTTCAAGTTGTTTCAAATTGTTCTTTTTTCTATTTGCCTACAAGTTAAACTGCCAAAATAAAGTAAATTCTAACTAAATGAGGATCATTAAAAATATTGCTTGTCAGTATTTCCATTTTGGATGGTAGTACTTAGTATTTGAGTCATAATCCAAGCAATTCATTTTTTCCAGATAGCCACCTTTAGAGAATGTGCACCTTATGTTGATGTAGGAGTTAAAGAAACAACTCAAACTTTACGTTGTCAGCAGTTTTAAGGGTGTTTGAGTGTTATCTTCATGTAGTTCAGTTTTTGTAGCTAAAGTTGGGGCTGATAAGTCATTAGAGATGAAAGGAGCAAAGAATTTCCCGCAAACCCCATGGCCTTAGTCATCAGGGCTTCTTATTCATTTCCTTCATGTCAAATGCCAGCTGAGCACAACTGATTTGTACTGTTGCAGATTTCAGTTGGAGCTTTTAACTCATCAGAGACTCCAGATTTACCCTCATCATTTCCTTAAATTTATTGCGTTCTATTTCAACATTCAACATTAATTTTGAAATTCAGGTTTTGGTTGTGTGTGTTTTTGTACAGTGATAAGTTTTGTGTTGTATTATTTTTTTTTTTAACAACAGGAGAAAAGCAGAGGTCATGCTGAGTCATGGACTGTTCTCCCTGCTCACTGAACGCCTGATGCTCCACTCCAGCCAGTTCAGCATGACAACTTACAATGTGCTTTTTGAGGTTTGTGTGCCCCCATTTGTACTTGAGACTTATGCTTACGGGCCTGCATAGACAACAATAATGAAACACCCTAATAACCTCTTTGTTTGGCTGAGTACCAATCTTTGAGCATGTTGAATTTGTGCCTCATTTGCTCATCTGTCATAGTTGTTCCTACTTTATATGAAAATGAAAATTTAATACTACATTAGTTGACCACCAACAGAAATTTGATTTGTCAATTATTTAGAAATGTGCTAGTGAAACATATGTGTTTTTTTTCTCTGTTATTGCTAAGAATTATGTGGACATTTATGACTTGAATCCCCTTCTGTCCCTTGGTAGATTCTTACAGAGCAGATCTGCACTCAAGTGATCCATAAACAGCATCCGGACCCTGACTCCACTGTGAAGATTCTCAACCCACGTAAGTGCCTCCTCCGCGCCACGCTACTCTCCTAAATCATCTGCTGCAGCATACCCTCTACATACCTGCAGCTCTATACTGCAGGAAGATATTCCCCATGGAACTGTGCGATCACTATATGCCGTCAAACAAATGAACGACATAAATTTTGCAGCCGGAGTGTATTTTCATACTACCAAACCTCAGATGTAAACCTTACATGAGGATGGTGCAAACACTTTGTGTGACAAATATATACTCATCTGCTAGTTTTATGAGCCTCGACATTATTTTTCACTCAGATTATTTTACATATAAAGGAATGATAAATGTAGCAACATGATCTTTGTTTCCCGGCTTGTAATTTTTTATAATGCATTTATGATTAATTATGATTAATGTAGCCAATGAGCTGTATTTGTTTAAAATTTGAATTCATTTTCTCAAATTACAATTAAGTTATTTTTCTGTATTTCATGATGTCATTTACTGTTATGCAAGTGTGTTTTATTTTACTATATTGTAAAAGTGTAAAAAATGAAAAATGTTTGAATAGATGATTATTTATTTACTTATTTATTTAGTACTTGTATATTGTATTATATTTAGAAAAAAACAACCTGAAATAGTAGTTTTAATCACTTTTCCTATCCTCTTTTTTTTCCCCTTAGGCTATTACTTAATTCAGAATTTTAGGTCAGCTCACCAAATCTTTTCCTATGTTGAAATCTTAGATATTCATTTCAACCAAGAAAAGAAAACACACCCCTCTCTTTTATACTGGTACTTGCACAGACACATGCACCTTTTAAAAAAAAAAAAAAAAGAGAAGCTTTAATCAGTCTGAAATCCAAACACAAGCAAGGCTTACATCCAACCAGACTTAATCTGACAAGGTCTTTGTGTAGTCACACATTGATTATCCTAGGCCTTTATTGCGTTAAAATCTCTTCTATCCAACCATCCTAGACAGGCGGTATATATCATAGAAACCTTGTATGGGTTTGTGAGCATATTGTATGGAACATAGACTGGTGGTCTGTTTCTCCTTTGCTGCGTATTCTCTTGATTTAATCTGTGACAAACTCCCAAAATGGCCCCCTGATTGCAGTCTTTAGTAACGTCAGAGCCAATCAAACAAACCGAGGAAGTACCGTTTCCCTCAAATTAACTCAAGGGAAAAGAACCAAGAGCAAATGGAAAAAAGAAGGGAACACGCCATCCCTCCATCCTCATTCCCGGTACATGCTGGGGTAATTTTCTGGCGGTAAAGGTTCAGCGACTCATAATTTGAGTGACTAAGGCGTAGAAACAACACAACTGTCTGCCGGGGCAAGGGGACATTGGTTAGCGCCAAGGTCTGAAGAGACAAGTGAAATCCAAGCCCTACAGTCTCTCTGCTCAGAGCAAATGGACACTGACATTGTCTAGATAACTCATCTAAACAGTCAGTCTCTTTGGTTTAACTGAAGCCAAGCTTTTCAGAAGGGCTTGTGACTCTGGCTCTCCCGTTTGAAACAATACCAAAACCATTACAGTATGATAAAGATCAATGGCCCTGGACTTTTTAGTCTTCTCTGTTCTGTTTTCCTTACCACAGGCGCAGATTTTCAGGTGTGTACAGCTGGAAGTTCAGATAGTTTGTGACACAATGATTTGCACATGTTGAAACCAATGTGTGATATAGCTGCTGATTTGTTCAGTTTCCCCTTCTGTGACCAGTACGTTTTTTTTTTAATATTCAAACATGATGGTGGATGTTTACAAATTCAAAAGCTATTTTATAAGCCTTGAAAATACTGTTGGCTATTACGTATTATATTACAAAATGCACAAAGCAGACGCAGTATTTTGATATTTTCAGGCACTGATATGTTCTTTTTTAAAACTCCATAAACCATTTTTATCTTGGACTGTAAACAGAGTGGATATTTTTCTCTTCCAGAGATTTTGAAGGTAATAGCTGCTCTGTTGAAGAGCTCTCCCCCCTCTCAAGAGAGCATGGAGGTGCGCAGGGTCTTTCTGTCAGACATGATCAAACTGTTCAATAACAGCCGAGAGAACCGCAGGTAAGAATTGGACCAATTCAAAAGATAAAGAAGTACATCACATGTCAGTCCACGCAGCGTTCACGTACCAGTGGGATTCACCACCTTCCTATTGCTGCTCTTGTTTCAGGAGCCTGCTGCAGTGCTCAGTGTGGCAGGAGTGGATGCTCTCTCTGTGCTTCATCAACCCACGAAACAATGAGGAGCAGAAAATCACAGAGATGGTGTACGCCATCTTCCGCATCCTGCTCTACCATGCCATCAAGTATGAGTGGGGCGGCTGGCGTGTCTGGGTGGACACCCTGTCCATCACCCACTCCAAGGTCAGAGCGCTCATTATATCCAGACACTGCTCACACGCACATAAACACACATACAACTTAAACACAACTTTGTTTACCATCTCCGCAAACTTTTTCTATTTCCTTATCTGTTTTTAAAATTTAAATTTTCATTCCTCTTCTGGTTTTACTTTATCTTCGTCTTTCTGTAGTAAACATATGAACAGTTACATACTGATGCCTTGCTGCAGTATTGTCAGCCTAAATATTCACTACATAACTGTAACCATAACCCTCCTTCTCCTTTCAGCTGCAGCCAAACGGAAAGCAATAATCATTCAAAGCAATCAATTCTACCACCCATATCTTTCCTTTAAGATGTGACACAACGCAATTCATCAAATAAAAAAATTAGAGCGCGTTATCATCTGGCCCCGCTACTTTCAGCAAAGGCTAGCATAGTAATTGGACCTTGCCTCTTGGTGCCCATCAGATAAACCTATGGAAGCTATATAGTGATTATAATTTAAAAGCTAGTTTCAGCATAAACCAATTGGAAAGTATCCCTTCAGCCTTCCTTCTCTTTGTTTATGTATAGCGTCTCTTTCTTTCACATTGCACAGATAAAAATAAACTTCTGGCACTTCTTATTTCCAAAAGCTGAATTCAAAATACTGCTTTAGAAATTCAGTGTTGATATCATATTACGGTACTCTGTTCCAGAGCAGTGAAGTAATTGAGGCTGGTGTCAGATTGTGGTCTGGGGGGTTTTTAAGCTTGGCAGATTGAAAGTTGAGTTAAAGAAGTGCTCGTGATATGAGCCGCTTCACTGCAACGTGGGGTGCTGAGACTGTTTTCATCCAATAGGGGGCACAGAAAGACTACCTGGGAGCTCAGCAGTATGGAGGCAACAATTATAAGGACAGTATGTGCTGGATGTGGGATGTTTTAAACTCTCAGTGTCTCTCCACACCTCTGAACACTGTGCAGCAGATAACACAACTATAAGGACACTATAATGAAAAAGAATCAGTATATGATAGTAGAGTGGTAGTGGAAATGCTAAAAAGGTAACCTGTAGGTAACAACATATGCTGTTGCATGCTTAACTGTTTTACACTGTGAATACATAATTGTTAAGATATTTAAAACAGAAAAATTCTGTTGATGTGAAAAAAATGCTAATGTAAATGTTTCATTATGCTGATATTTTGACTGTTTATGATTAACATCACATTATGAGGGTTTAACACCATAGTGTGTTGTTTCATTTTGCTGGTGTTGTGGAGAAATTTTTATGTTTTTTTTTTTTTTTTTTTTTAACGGGTTTTAATTTTTTTTTT
>VUQH01017075.1:3029-23155 GCA_015106775.1 Etroplus canarensis | reverse complement strand
CTTCTGCTGCACACCTCAGCACTGTCTCACTGTCCTCATACATGTCCTGCACCACCTTCACATACTTCTCTGCCACTCCTGACTTCCTCATACAATTCCACGGTTCCTCTCTTGGCACCCTATCATATGCTTTCTTAAGATCCTCAAAGACACAGTGCAACTCCTTCTGACCTTCTCTATACTTCTCCCTCTCTCCTCCTCCTTGGTCTTCAGCCAACAATAGCATAGTTTCCACCAGCACCCTGTTGGCTAACGACACCGAAGGTGGTCGTTGTTAACCCGGGCCGCGACCGATCCTGTAAATAAGTCATGTCATGAATACGCATATTTGATTTAACAAAGATTTTACACCAGATGCCCTTCCTGATGCAACCCTCCCCATTTACCCCATTTACCCGGGCTTGGCACCAGGAGTGCACTGGCTTGTGGGCCCCTGTGGCTGGGCTAGGAAATGAAAGACAAGAAAATGATTTTTTTTAAAAAAAAGATCTGGTGAAACATTTTATAGCTAATTAGGGTTAATCAGTAACATGGATGTGTAAAAAGACCTCATAGACAATATGTTTCACAGCTGTTTTTAATATTTGTCGAAGTACCTTGGTTTTTTATCTACATTACATATAACTGAATGATTCATAAACCTAAATAAATCTGTGTGTTTTGAGAGTATCTTCAGTTTTACTGCTATTTATCTAGACTTTAGTAACAATTTTCTTTATTGCAACTGTTCCTTGACTCACTGAATAACCTCTTCCTCTACCATCACCTATTAATCTAAGAGGCAGAAGGGTTGTGAATATACCAATACAAGGCTTTAAAATAGCCTCTAATGGCTGTGCTTGTCTCAGCAACAGCACGTCTGTTAGAGACATTTATTACAGTCCTGTTGTATGCATCACTGCCTCTAAGTAAAACACCAGCTCCTTGCCTGTGCATAGGAGGAGAAAGAGCAGACCAAGTTGGGGGTGTACTGACAGGCTTAAAAGGAAAACAAAAGGGCCATAGAGAGGCTACAATTGCTCATAGCCTAAGAGATCTATATTTAATCCATTTAATCTATAGTGAGCAGGTGATTCAAAAGGTGTCTTTTGTATTCTCTGAGCTTTGAAGCATTGACAGGCAAGGAGGGTAAAAATACCTGCCATCAAACCTCCTGTCCTCTCTAATCAAGAGGAAATGGCAAACTTGGCAATGATTCTAAACAAAATTGAAGTTTGATGTCTGTGTCACCCCTGTTTTCCATCTTCCAAAGGTTGGTGAGTCACTGAAAAGCAGGACTGACAGCAGCTAACAGGAAAGATGCTAGCCAGAGCCAGAAAGTATAGCATCAAGTCTGAGAGATTAAATGATGTTTGTATTCTGTTTGATGAGTAGTAGGAAAGAAAAACACCAAAGTGTAATAAAAGCACTGTCACCCACCCACAGTGGCACTCACATTTATAAAATCTATGCTCTGTTTTCCAGCCAGGATGCAGTTATTCACTGAACATTGAAATGACAGCTTTACTCTGAGCAACTATTAAGACGGCTTTATGTTAGTAGGTTATTTCTTTGTCACGAGGTAAAGTCTAGCTGGAGGGGGCAAGAGCTGCTGTTAAGTAGACACTGTAAAAACAGCTTGCAACAGCATTCATCATTATGCACGGATCAAAACCCATGGTGAATTGATGCTATGTCATAAAATTAGGTGCCAGAGCACAAAGTTAGTGTGAAGTCTGACTCTTAAAAATAATTTGCAGAAATAAATCAATTGGCTTCCAAACAGGATTACATTTTAAAATGATATTTATTTTTATGCTATATTATATTTGGGTTGGGATGTGTTTGCTATAGTTCTGACATTTTCTTTAACTGGTCTAAAAGCTGTAGAAAGGATCCTCCTCTTGTCTAAGGTGAGCTTACATAACTGGTTATTTCAACCTGAGGTTTCACTCTGTCATTTTGCAATATTGTGTGATACTTTTGGAGAATGGTAGAATAGCATCTTTATTATATACCTGGTGTGAATGAACAAATGAACCTATAGAAAGTCAATTGTTTTTACAAATAAATAAAATTTTCCTTGGTGAGAAAATATATGCTCCCTGTGTATCGAAAATAACAAGATTCTTAAATGTCAACAAAGAAGAAGTGGCAACAGAGTCAGCTATGACCAGATTCACTGAAGATCTTGAAATTGAGAATGTCAGTGGATATAGGGATCCGCTGTGGTGACCCCTAACGGGAGCAGCCGAAAGAAGAAGAAGAAGAAGAAGAGTGGATATAGGGACATAAAATGCCCATAAAAAGTGTTCACAGCTGGCACTGAATTTTTAACCTTTTTATTGTTTTAATAAATGAAATCATTGTCAAAATAAATTTGCTTTTTTGACAAGAATTTGCAAAAAAAGTTAAAATAGAGGTAGTTATTTTAAAATATATAAAGTAAAATAATCGTTTTAATACATATTCACCCCTTTAAAGGGACTGACCAAATTCAGCAGAGGCCCAGCTAGTTGATTCCAGCAGTGTCACAATTAGTGAAATGGAGATCACCTGAGTGCGGTTGATGGGTGTCAAGTGACTGTAGTATAAAAACACCTGTTTCTGGGAGGTCCAGTCTCTGGTTCATCAGTAATTTTGCTACAATTGCAGTATAAGGATTAACAAACACTTCAAACACTTCAAGCACTTACTGGACATCCCACAGAGTTCAGTCAAATCCATCATTAGAAATGGAAGGAGAATGGAACTTGTCTAAATCTGCTTAGAGCTGGCCATCCTCACAAACTATGTGACTGGGCAAGAAGAAGACTGGTGAGGGAGGCCACCAAGACACCTACAACGACACTGAAGGAGTTAAAAGCTTCAGTGGCTCAGATGGGAGAGGCTGTACATACAACAACTGTTGCCTGGGTTCTTCACCGGCTGAAGTTGTATGGGAGAGTGGCAAAGAGAAAGCCACTGTTGAAAAAAGCTCATGAAATCTTGCCTGCAATTTGCCCAAAGGCATGTGGGAGACTCCAAGGTCAACTGGAAGAAGGTTCTTTGGTCTGTTGAGACAAAAATTTATCTGTTTGGCCATCAGATTGGATGCCATGTTTGGTGAACACCAAACACTGCACATCATTAAAAACACACCATCTTCACCATGAAGCATGGTGGTGGCAGCATCATGCTTTGGGGATGCTTCTTAGAAGCAGGCCATGGAAGGCTTGTAAAGGTAGACAGGAATATGAATGTAGAAAAATATCACACAATCCTGAAGGATAATCTGACTCAGTCTGCAAGAGCTTGGGAGAAAATGTATCTTCCAGCAAGATAATGATCCCAAGCATACAGATAAAGCTACACAGAAATGGTTCAGGGACAACTAGGTTAATGTTCTGTATTGGCCAAGTCAAAGCCTAGATCTCAATGCAATTGAGAATTTGTGGCTTGATTTGAAAAGAGCTGTTCACGCCTGATCCCCAAGCAACGTGACAAAACATGAGCTGTTTTGCAAGGAAGAATGGAGAAAAATTGCAGTGTTCAGATGGGCCAGCCTGACTGAGACATATCCACACAGACTCAGTGCTGTGTTTGCAGCCAAACGTGAATCTACTAAATGCTGACCTAAAGGGGGTGAATATTTATGCAAACATTTATTTTTGTGTGTGTGGACATTAGTTGTTAAAACACTCTTTTCACTTTGACATGACAACTTTTTTTGCAAATTCTTGTGAAAAAAGCCAAATTATATTGACCATGATTTAATTTATTAAAACAATAAAAGGCTGAATACCTTTTATAGGTATTGTATAGTGCCATGCAAAAGTCTTAAGCATCCCTCATTTCTTTATATTTTGCTCAGAAATGGGAAATATGTGCCATGATTCATTGACTCATATAAACATTAAAAAGTTACAGTACTTAAGGCAAAAACAGAGCATGCACAGTTCTAACCAGCTTGAAAGTCAATATTTTAGTCTTCAGCACAGCTTGAATGCTTAGGCGAGCTTTCTTGTAATTTCTTTAAGCAGTCTTCAGGAATAGCTCACCGGGCTTCTTGAAGGACATTCCAAATTATTCCATTTGGATGCTGGCTGCCTTTTGTTCCATTCTCTGTCAAGATGATCCCACATTGCTTCAATAATGCTGAGGGCCATTCATCACTCCTTAGACCTGTTGCCACTGACTTTTTTTTTAGTCCAATGCGTAATTTGGCATACCTCAGCCTTCTCTCCCTGGTTCCCTTTCTTAAGAATAGTTTCTTGACAGTCACCCGTCCTTTGAGGCTATTTCCAACTAGGCTTCAGCAAACAGTAGATAGACCACCTATTTCTTAAGGACTTGACTTTCAGCTACTGTCTGTCTGCTGTAAATAGTTTTTTTTTTAGGCCTTTCACTTCTATCCTCCATCTGCTCCCTTTCCTTAGATTTATTTTTCAAGGATAGAGTGCACACCATGTGAGTGTAACTGGACTGAAAATTTATGAAATGCAGCAAATATCCAAAGAAAAACTTTAAAATACCTTCAGAAAGCCTTTAGAACTATCGGTCATGACCAATTTAAAAGATTAAAGAAAGTCTGGCTCTTTGGAAGCCAAATATAAATGAGGGGTGCCAAGATTTTTGCACAGTACTGTACATCTGTCACCATCACTGCTGATAGTTATCAGACCCCTGCTGGAGTGAAGTCACACACCAGCGCCGTTTCTTTGACCTCCATCACTTGGGGAGAATCAAATTTTGACAGTCAGTCATTACAAGATGAAGTAGCGTGGGAACTGGAGTCTGTCTCTCTTCTCTACAAAGTCACTGCACATTTTTTCAGATCAATGGCGTCTATGTTTGCATAAGAGAAATTTAACGAATGAGCTGAAGTTGTATAACATCGAATTTAAAGCCTATTTAGGTGAATGATTATTTTGAGAATTAAGCCATGTGTTTATATAAAAAAGCATTGAGGAGACACGAGATATGTTTCATACAAGGACCATTAGATTACTAGAGGGCATACCTTGGTTCCCAGCTGCACCTTGACGTCCACCCTCTGTTTCTTCTGCTCCAGGATGCTCAGCAGGTACTCCTGAAACACACCTATTCTGGTGAAGAAATGATCGTTGTGCCAGCAGCCCTCCATGTTATCAAAGTCCACCCCGAGTCCCAGCAAAAACTTCACGCTGCGGGGATCCAGGGCTATCTGCTGGGGGCGGCAGAGCAGGGCGGTCCGGTACCTCTCATCCAGCACGGTCAATTTCAGCACCTTCCCGGAGCGGACAGCAACCAGCGCGGCCGTCAGTCCCACGGGTCCCGAACCCACGACGAGCACCGAGATCTTGGCCCGCCACTGTCTGAAGCCGTCCAGGCTCACTTTTACCACGACGTACAGAGCCACTGCCACCAAAGTGCTCAGAGCAGTGTCATAGGCGAGAGTGCGATACTTTTCCTCCGCGTCTTCCGCGATACCACCAACTCCAGCATTTTCTGACTGTAACCCGTCCATGCTCCGAGAGCAATTTAGGCTATTGATGTGCGCCAGGCGATGCTGAGAGCTTTATCCCGTCCTTTTTAATTAGCAACCGCTCATCTTCTGTACATATCTATGAAAGGTAGAAGCAGGCTTTATGCACACAGCCTCTTGTGTCCTCTCCTCGCTCCCTCAGCTGCAGGTTGAGTCGCTGCTGCAGGCTCGACTCTCTCTCTCTCTGTCTCTCTCATATCTAGAGTGGGCTGAGGTGAATGTCCAGGGGGTGTCAGCAGAAAGTTGGCTGTTTAACACAGGCAGTATGGGTACATTTTTTATTTACCATTACTGTTTCTGAAAGCATCAGGACTTCATAAAGTTAACAGAAACAAACATCATGTGATCCCCCCCCTCCTAAAATCCAGCGGATGCTTAACAGTGAAGTGCACAGGCTGGGCAGTGTGCTTTGGTTTTACTCTGTGAGAATCTATTGATCCACTCTTTCTAAAACAAGAGAAGTCGATTTACACACACACACACACACACACACACACACACACACACACACACACAGTCAGTACCACGGTAAACCTACAGTATAACCACAAAGTAGGACTTTAAATAAATAGTAAGTCCATTTCTATTTTCCAGCAATAATGTTACATCTAGGGTGGAAAAGCAGTGACTGTAAGAAGAAAGAGTTAACAAATCTGATTGACTGACTGATGAGTCAGCCAAATGTTGCTGGCAAGCAGTTTTGAAAAAAGCAACAGGAGAAGAGATGCTGGTGACTGTACTGCAAATTACATGTGCCTGGTTGAAGCTTCATATCATTTCTGATATCTCATGTATCCCACTGTACCATGCAGTTAATTCAGTCAGTTAAAGGACTGTGTTTGCAACCATCTGTATCTAATGTTCCATCTTTTCTTTCCTTTTCTGTTCCATTTTTCTTTCATCTCCTCAGTGAACTAAAGGAGTCAGTGGTTCAGAAGATGTTTTACCATGGCGATGGCTCCTTGGAGGACAATTCTTATGAAAAAATCCATTTCTATGATGCTGCTGCTCTGTGAAAATGGATTTATTGGCACACTGAAAGTGGCGGTTGCGATGAGGATGCTAAAGCAGTGTTCTATTCATTTTTGTTTCATATAACTTATGTCTTCTTCACTATAATGAACAAGAGATCTGTCTACACCAAAGTGGCATGGTATCCCTTCACATCATTATGCAATAACAAACAGAAAAAGTTAAAAGCATAGATCATCAGAATCCTGCATCACTTTTTGTTTTCTGTGCTGTTACCCCAGAATGATTGCATGCATCTCATTCATCATAGCATTTCAACTAATGCACTGACCTTTAAGCTCCAGTGGAGCCCTGCTTATAAACACTTTATAGGTCCTGGTGATATAAATTTATGTAAGTGACTCTAGATAAGCCAAAGCCTTTCAATAGACTGATAAGGTGGGTCTTCTTGCTATATGTATTTCTGAATATGAATGAATAGAGTGCATAAATCCATTTATCTTGCACAGGATTCAAAGTGAGAGTAAGGAAGGGAAGAAAAACAAAAGATTCACAGAGAGCAAGAGAGACACACACATTGGTGTGACACACTATACCTCCACCAGTAATTGGTTTCCACCTCTGCTAAGGTGCCTGGCAACGATCATACTGCCCAGTCAGTCCAGATGAAAAGAGAAATGAAGCTCTAATTACAGTTAAAGCCTACAAGCTGGTAGATGAGCGCAGATGAGGCATTTCCAGGAAAATATATGGAGAATGGTCACCCAGAAATGAAGAGATGAGCTGAAATATTCTTTAATGATGCACTGATGATCCCTTTTGGAACTAAACTGATATTAAGTAAATACAAAACAACTGGCTTGGCAAGGACTAGGGTCTTCATTTACATAATAAAACACCATGTTTCCTAAATACAGACTACTGCTTGCATTAAAATGGGTGTATACTTTAACAAAATTCTAAGATTAGTTATAAAGTATCTCACCTAATATATGTACCTCCTGACACAATTTACTATTAACTAATAAAGCAGAAAATAACTTAATAATCTAAAAACACAACATTTGTTTTTCATTTCTACACTGCGACTGGAAATATTTACAGTTACAAAGAGGCTTTTCCAGGCTTAATACTTTCACAAACCTTCAAATTTTAATTTGTTGAGCGCATTGAGTAGATCCTTCACAGGTCCTACTCTGACAACAGTCCTTTACCTAAACAAAAGGAACACAGAGAGCAGGGGTTTTTTTTAATCAGTTTTCTCGCATCTTACAGCCAGTAAAGGGGCTGCCGTAGATCTGAGGTCATTAGACTGAAAACAAGTTGCACCACCACATAATGAATACAAACCCTCATTATTGTCAGGGAGTTCAGGCAGTATTAAATCAGCGTATCTCCACAGGCTTACTGCCAAGAGAATGGGATGGGGCCAGCTATTAGTTTGCAGTCTTTTCAAACATATTTGAATGGTTTGGACAAGCAGGCATGAAATGAAGAGGATGATCAAGAGATAGAAACAATGACTTAACATGAATCAGAGCTTTGTGTTTTAATTACACAAAGAACTTTTTCACAAAGGGCAGAGCGTGCTAGAGAAACAGTTATTCTAATTTATCAGTGTTCGGAAAGGGAAGTCCAAGTTGTTGCTATAAAGCATGTTTCCATCATTGGTTTACTAATTTAGGGTTGGCTTTAACTCATAGCACAGTCATGTATAGAAGAACATACTTTAAGCATCTCCCTTTAGCACCAAGTGGTCACCATAGCAGATGAATCTATATATTCACCAGGTGCTCTTTGGGACACAACCCTCTCATTTATCCAGGCTTTATCTGGCTTGTGACCCCCAAGGCTGGACTTTTATTTGCTTGATTATGAACTGGGGAGTTTTCAATTTATGAGGCAAATCTGTAAACCACTATGCTACAGAGGACACATAGCACCCAGATATACAAACATAGTCGATGTGACCTGATTGTTGTTTTCTTCCCAGCAAACAATTTCAGATATGCTCAGCCTGACTGCACAATTTCTCCAGTACTGTTTGTTAGCCAAGCAGGCTGCCCTTACTGCCCACTGTGTCAGCATGAGTTTTGGACTTATCAATTTGACATTTGCCTGAGTAAAACTATAACTGTCACCACACAGAGGGGCTTGCTGTTAATCTGATGGTTTTAGCATCTCACTACCTACTTGAATAATTACCAATCTGGCTTGTCTTTTATTTCAAATATTAATTTTTTCTTCTAGTGCCCACCTGGAATTTTAAATCCCACTGCTCCGGGAGATAACAGAACTCACACAAACCCTTAGGTATGAGGGGACACAATGAAATCTTATTTTATTTTAAACACTTTCCTTTGGACCATCAATTCAAGGCTCTGGCAAACACTGCTGCTGACCATGATGTATCCGATTAGACTGGACCAAAGCCAGCTAACTTTATCCCAAGGACAGATACAAGCCTCACTGGATGGATTACTTCACATAAGGTTATTTCTTGTTTCCCCACTGTAACTGTTGAAAAGAAGCTGTCTTCTTTCTAGTGGGATAGATGTGGATCCTGTGAGAAAGTTCAGAGGAAAATCCAGTGCTAGTACAGGGTATTTGCACTGCCAACTGTCAACCTGCCCAGCTGGGTCTCCAGTGACGTGGTTAGAGCTGACAGCCTGAAACTGTGGTGACGTGGGTTCAGGCAGCCAAGAACATACTATCTGCACAAGGAGCACATCACATCACCATGGTTACGCTGTGTAATAAGGTCAGAATTATGACGCTGAACATTAACGTCTTAAAACTACTGGAGGGTTTTCATCAGAGATCATTGTACAAATCTAGCTTTGCATAAATACTGTTCTGAATTGCAGTTTTAGTCATACACATAATAGAACACTAAATTCATAAATTGGATACTTAAATCTTACAAGCATATTCATAATGTATTCTTTAAAAAAAGTAGCAAAATAGATTTTACTCAAACTTGCTGATAGTCCTTCATTCAACATTCTCTGCATACACATTTTTTTCTAATGAAAAAACTATCACGACTAAAAATATCCCCATTCAACACTCCAGCTGCACGAGGTGAGAGAAAATCTCGATAATTAAAGAGCCAAATTTGAAAGGGGAAATTAGTTCTCCATACTATGTAGAAACAAATAATTCCAACATATGGTGTGAAAAGCAATAGTCTTCTTACTGAAATGGTACAATGACACAAAGATTGTTTTTATTGTTTTCTTTAAGCATGTACATAGAGAAGAATCTGCAGTGATTACAACATAGCAATAAGTTGTGAAGCAGCTCAGGTGTAATAAAACTTACACTGCTTGTCATAGCATGAGCATACCTTAAACATTTCAAACAATGTAGACTTCTAAGAGCATCCACATAAATGTATGTTCTCAGAAAATCTGAAGACTTATCACAATTAACATTACAGGTTTTCCCAGTAGTTCGAAAGGACAAGTCATCTGGAACATTAAGTCTTACTGAGGGCTCTCCATATTTGTCTTACAACTTGGCATAACTTTCACTGTACATAGGCTTACTCAACCTAGTCCTGTTTAAACTTATACCTTTTCTCTGAGAGTAATCCCTTGAACCTTACATCACAAGAATGACAATTTTATGCCAAAATCACATTTAAATCAAAACAGAAATTATAACTGATTAGGTGTGTTTGTACTGTGATACAATGAATCAGGAAAACAAGCTAAAGAGCATTGTACTCCACACACTTTGATGGATCAGTAGGGAAGTGTTTCTGGCAGATAGTCATTAGCCTCTTTAGTCCCTGTAGAGAAAAAATAAAAATCAATCCAGGAAATTAAGCTTTGAATGAAAAGTATTTAAAAGGGAGACTTTAGACTACGTCCCCCTTCTAGTTCCGGTAGAATTCATCTTTCAGACAAGGACAGAGCTATATCATTATTACTACTCAGGCCAAGAAGCTCATTTCTGAAATTGAATAGCAATGTTTTTTGACATTTGTTAGGCAAAAATAATATTTGCCTTAATCAGGATGACTATAAAAACATTAATATTGCATTTTACCAACAGGTTTTACTGTCCTTTAAGAGATACAGAGTTATAATCAAAAAGATTTCAGACTTTAAAATTAAGTAAGCTTTATAACATTAAATATTTTGTGATGGTGTGCCAATTTGTCAATGAGCACAGAATAATGTAGACATACTGTGTGTACAAATTACCATCATCTTAAATGTGAAGGTGGTTATTAGATTGCATATAATATGAACTTCAATGGAGAATAGCATCCTGAAACAAAATCCCAACCCAACAATGACTTATATAACACTTGGGGGAATTGAATTGCCCTTTGGGGACAAATAAAGTTTTTGAATTGAATTGAATAAGTAAACTTTAGTGTCCCCAGTGGTAAACTTGGTTTGGGTACAGTGTTTTGCTTTACAATCAAGAAGACACATATGACTGCATGTAAAACCATATATATAAAAACACCTCAGAAAGGGATTTTTTAAGGACTACAAAGCGAAAAGTTTTTAAAGTCTATCCATGAATGTGACTCAATGTCTCACCTGAATGTATTTTCTTTGCGTCTCGTCATTAAGAACATGGGCCACATGTTTGGAGAAGATCTTTTCTCGTCCAGTACGGGCATGAATACCCACCATAGTTACACCAATTGGCCATGGAGCATTACCAATGGCCATCTGTAGATATGCATCGTTGGCCTGAAAGTAATGTTGTAAAGTTTATAATAGATGTAATAAATCTATAATAATACCAAGGGGGGTACATGATAAAACCATACCTTGACATATTCTCTCTCCAACATGAATTTAATGATGTCTGTAATTGACTCTTTGATGTCAGCTGGTAAACTCTGCAAAGGATAATTATGAAAAATAAATCCTAACACTAAGAACCACATTTTCTAACTAGTTTTACTAAATCCCCAAAGAATACCTTCTTCCTGAGCTTCCTGAAGAGAGGCTTGAGGTAAGACTCAGTCTGTGAGTGTGTTGCACTGGCCAGCTTTCCCTGAACGCTGCGCTTCACATGGTCTTCTCGACTGTTCAGATCTTTAGCCCAAACACCAAGAAGAAACTAGAATCCAACAGGAAATATTTTCTTTGAGGAAACTGTTTCCAACAAATGCACCGGTAGCCAAATATAGACAGGTTTTTTATTATTCTGTCACAGGTAGCATTGAATTAAGTGAAAAAAATTGACTATTTATGATAATAGCACATTTATTGGACAACAATAGTTTTCAACTATGTAAATGAATAAACAGCAAAGGTAGAAGGAATAGCAGTGATTTTTTTTTTTTACCCAACAGCACCCTCTAGATCAAAAGGTCAAGCATGATATTCTTACCCTCAAAAATTTGTCAATAACATCCTGGTCTCCATCATCATCCCCTGTACCTAGAGTTTTTCCAAGAGCCTTGAGAGATAATTTTATTATTAACAGACAAATATCATCCATACTCTTGAATAAAATGTATTTTAAAGCAATATTCTAGCAAGCACACAAAAGTAGCTTTATTAAAAAATGCAGAAAACCATTTAACAATTAGGGATTTATTACTCTGTCATGGACAGTGTGCAATGTACCTCAAGTTCTTCTATGGTGGTGTTTTCTTCATGCACTTTTAGGTCATGCTGCGTGTCCAGTTCCCCTGATTCTGTTCCTCCAACAATCTCATTCAGATACTGCTGGTCAATCTTGTCCATGGCTGCTTTCAGATCATTCCTCAAACCCTAGACACAGGTACAGCGGCAAATATTAGGACCAATAATTAATGAATGTCAATCAGCATTCTGACCCTAAACAATTAGGACATGAAAATAACTTCAGTCCCATAAATACCAGTACATTTTATTAACCTGTTGTTGTGTTGAAATAAAACTGAACTTCAGCACCTCACAGATCTCGTCTAGAACTTTGTCAAACAAAGTGTGATGATTTTGTAAAGTGGCAGTGATAGAAAAGTAATACTAAAAAATGTGAGGGCAGTGGAAAGCTTAAAGTGATGTGTAATTTTTCAGAGTAAAGGATTCAGTATGAATTTCTACTGTATTTTTCTCCAAAAATCCAGATAACCTTCAGTCCTACCTTGTTTACTTCTGGGGCCAGAATCTCAATTTTCCTGAGTCTCTGAAAGGCATCATAATCAGACTCTCCAAATAATCTGATTGGTTCCCCTCGCTCTCTAAGCCGTCGAATAACCTACACAAACACAGCAATGCAAATTACATAATTAAGCACTTGTTAGAAAGCAAAGGAACACAGATGTAAAGAGTCTGTGTTTTATATCTACTCACTTCTTGTCGTGAAAGTGTCATTGGCAGCTTCTCTTCTGTGAGCTCCAGTTCTAAGACTGGATTAGCTGAAGTGGATGGTTCATCTTCCTCTTTCTTATCAATCTTATAGATAACATGGAAAGGACAAAAATATGTTACCATCATTGGAGGAACATGAAAGTAATATGGAGAAGCAGAATTATATCATGTCAAAAGACTGATCTTTCTTGGCCAAAGCAAAAGAAACTAATACAAAAGAAATGTGAGAAAAACATCTGTAATGTCGTCATGAGATGAGGCCTTGTGACTAAAAAGGCAAAAAAAGGCTTCAACAAAATAACTGAATAGCACACATTCACATCACTCTCTTACCTGCAACCCTTCTAGAGAGACAAACCACAGTAACTTAGCAATAAAGGAAAACACATCAAACTTAAAATTAATTTAGCGGATACAACACCTATATTCTGTATTATTTACAACAAAGAAACTCAAAGTATAGCCAGATCATGCGTTTATAGGCACATGCATGCCAGCACTCTTAGATTGTGGTTTAAGAAGCACAATCTAAAAGATAATCAAGGACCATTTAGAAAAATGGTGACAAAAAGCCTTCCAAACAAACAATGGCTCTTGTTCAAATAAACAAAAGTACACTACCCATGTTCAAAGAGAATGGTTTAATAAGTTTAGTGTTTTAAGCTTTGCACAAAGTGTAACAGGAATGCAATTTGGCATTAAGCAACAGTTAAAAAGGGAGAGCAAAGTAATGACACAGTACCATAATTTGTCAAGAGATTAAAAGCTTCTGTCACATATTATCTGCAAAATAAGAAGCGCAGCTTGATAAAAATAAAAAAAGAATTCTTTTTTTTGTTTTACATCTGTACAGTATCCCATGCTGAATCCAACACCATGGCAGTGTCCCACTTTTGCTTTGTAGCTTCCTTTCCATGTTCCTTTGCTTTCTGACAAGTAACTGCAACACACAACTGGTCCAGCATGATGCAAAGTACTGATAAATATTGCAATATATTGTCAAAATACTAAATATGAACAGTGGGGGAAATTTGGAAGCAAGACGCAGTTTAAGCAAGCTCTCAGCATGCAGGTGAGATTATATTAAATCACACTTTAAAATGCTTTTATGCTACTGACAGCAGTTTTTGAAATCACTTGAAAGAACTAAATTTATCAAAAAATGTAAGCGGAGGCGACCGAGTCAATACTTTCATTTTTGTAAAGGTGATATCCAATTAGAACACACCACCTTTACTAACTGAGCTGACTTCACTCAAGCATCTTGTTCAAAATGATCAGGACCTGACGGGGTCAATTGTAACAACCCTGATGAGGGGAAAAACCTCCACCGTGTTATTTTTGCTTATCAGGTTTTAGAAGAACTTTCAGAAAGGATGCCTAGGAAGCTTTAGCTTTTGGGACACAGTGTGTTTTATCCTTTTATCATGCATCCTGTTGGCTACTTTCACTTTGCAATCCCATACCTGGCTCTCAGGAGTCTCTCTCTGAACCTACAGATGCAGGCAGCAGAGGCAAGTTGGGGAAAGACACCACAGTAAACACAAATACAGATACTATTGTGCACCTGAGCATCAACACCTGTTCTTAGTTTGTTTGCTGTCAAAAAGTTTACTTATTTGTATGTCACACTAAACAAAAAGGAAAGTGAACTGAATATGCCAGAGTGTTCAGAAAAGCAAGAGAGAGAATGATTGTGTCATAAACCTTGTATCCACATCTTCTGAAGTAATCTTCTCGTTCCTTCTGTGCAAGATCGGCCCGTTTAAAGAATTTTTTGGAGTCCTGGAAAGAGAAAGATAATGTGATACCATATGTCTTTTCCCCTTTAACTATCACATTGTTTCTTCAATACATAATTGGCACGAACAGATGCATTTGACAGCATGAATTTGAGCTGGGTTTAGGGTGACCAGATGTCCTTCTTTACATGGGAATGTACAACATTTTTACCGCTTGTCCCCCTGTCCCACATCTTAAGACAATGTCTCATATTTTAACTGGCTCTGCATGACTTTAGAAAAATCTGGCTTAAAGCTGTGGAAAAAAAAGGAAAGCCTTTTCGTTACAGCAGACATGAGAAGTGTGAGCCTGTCTTATACTCTGCCAAGCAGGGAAAGTTAAAAATGATCACAAAGTCAAAACTTCCACAGGTTTTGGTGAAATATGAGGAAAACTCGTAAAAATAAAAGGAAATTATGCTTGAATAATAGGGTGAAACCAGGTGCAAGGCGATTCTCTGAGGGTTTTGGCATATTTATGAAACCTATAGGTCTAAAAGATGTTAACTGATGCTTCCCCACTGAAACCAAAATAAGAGCTTGAAAAAAACTAATGAATTACAATAGTTCTAATAGTTAGTGGGAAAAAAGATGCACATGAGTGAAGAAACAATAATCTTAGCTCTTTCAGTTACATTTGTTATATTTACTCAGTGAAGGAACTGGGAAAGTTAGTTTCAAATAAAAAGTCCTTTGCATGCTAAATGCTGCTCAGGATTATTGATGTGTCCCATACGAACATACTTTATCCCACATTTAGTTTGGCTGGATCTGGTCACCCTAGCTGGGCGTACCTAATGAACTGTCAGCTGAATATACAGATGAAACCAGAATTTTACATACACCGTGTAAAAAGACACAGACATTTTTTTCTCACTGTCTGAAATTAAATCAGGCTAAAGGTCAGGCTTAGGTCAGTTAGGATTGCCAAAATTATTTCTATTTGCTAAATGCTGCAATAATGAGAGAGAGAATATTTTAGAGAGATTTTTATTAATTTCTTCGAAGTCAGAAGTTTATATACATTTCCTTAGTATTTGGTAGCATTGTCTTTAAACAGTATGACTTGGGTCAAGCGTTTTGGGTATCCTTCCACAAGCTTCTCACAATAGTTTTCTGGAATTTTGGTCCATTCCTCCTGACAGAACTGGTGTAGCTGAGTCAGGTTTGTAGGCCACCTTGCTCGCACATGCCCTTTCAATTCTGCCCACAAATTTTCTATGGGATTGAGATCAGAGCTTTGTGATGACCATTCTAAAACATTGACTTTGTTGTCCTTAAGCCACTTTGTGACTATTCTGGCGGTATGCTTAGGGTCATTGTGCATTTGGAAGACCCATTTGCACCCAAGCTTCAACTTCCTGGCTGATGGCTTGAAATGTTACTTTAATATTTCCACATAATGTTCTTTCTTCATGATGCCATCTATTTTATGAAGTGCACCAGTTCCTCCTGCAGCAAAACAGCCCCACAACATGATGCTGCCACTCCCATACGTCACAGTTGATATGGTGTTCTCAGGTTTACAAGTTTCCCCCCTTTTCCTCCAAATGTAACGATGGTCATTATGGCCAAACTGTGGCCAGACAGCGGGGAACAAAATGTTTGTCTCTTTTTCCACAGTGTATGTAAACTTGCGGTTTCAACTGTATGTAACAACATGTTGAAGGCCAATGTGTTACCATTTTATATAATAAAAGAAAAACTTGTCAACAAGCTCCAATAAGCCCGAGACTTTTACTGAATGTGTCTAAGACTGTAGTGACAGGCATCGGCTACCCAGTTTACTTACCTTAGCTTGATCTGAGCAGAATATATCAGATTTTCAGCCTGAATCGAGATAATCTGACATTACCGATACGCTACGTAGCATATCTGTATTAATTACTGTTCGTTAGCTATAACTGTGTTTACAGTAACCGACTGACGTTAGCTTTATCTTGTGTTACACTGAGGGTTCCACACTGCACAGGTTATCTATCCGGATAAAAAAAAAAGACCTTTCTGGAAAAACGCAGCTAGCCAAGTTAACTCAACATGTTATCAACAGAGCTAACAAAAATAAGCGGTTTCGTCAGATACTTACGTCAACAAGATTTTTTTCTTCCAAGAGTTTCCTCTTCCTTGCTATCTCAGCTTTAAGTATATCCATCCTGAAAAGTAATATGTGACGCTTTCCGTTTGTTACAAATAAAGACACACGAAGATTAGCAAGCTTTCATCGACAACGCTACAACTGTGCCACTAACACAGGAAGTTTACCTACGGGTATTTTCAAAATAGTTTTCAAAATACAGGTTTCACAATAAAAGCATAAAAAGAATTTGAGCAGAGGCCTGCACTACGAGGCAAGTTCAACATACCCACGATATCTTTCTGTTATCTGGCTTCACTTAACCTGACACTGGCCATCAGGATAAGCGCTTGTCAACTTGATAAGTCAGACCATGGTTTATCAATCCAGCTACAAATGCATTCACATGAAAAGCAGCATCTGACCAATCACACACGGAGATAAATCAAAGGCCAGCATAGCAGCTGATTTTTATTTTTATTTTTATTTTTTGAAGGAAGATAAACTAACATGTGACAAACATAAAAAGAGCTTAAACACAGAATACAGACTGAAATCACTACAGCTGCTGCAGACAAATCAGCAGTTATGCGTGTCTGTAACAAGAAAAGTGATTTACAGTAGTATATCATTAAAAGGGCTGCATGAATGTGTGCACACCACAAGCAAAAAAAAAAAAAGATCTACTATATTAATAAAGTTTTAGACTTCTTGAAGCCAGGAAGGAGATTCTGCAAAAATGTTGACTGTGTAAGTTAACAGAGTATCACAATTCTGTCAGGACACAAGAGAATCTGATGGATTATGACAGTTATTTCATTTAATTAATATTTAGATGTGCATTAGACAGTATTAATTTTTATTCTTTCAGCTGCAGCCCCAGTAGTGTTTAACAGTCTGAGAGCAAGAAAATAATAAATATATATTTTTTAAATTTAAATGTAGTGTCAGACTGAGTGCAAATTTGATCTAACAGATAAATAATTTTGAGGGACAGGATTTCTCCCCCTTTGATTTATATGTCCTTGCTTCTGCTATATTCTATTTTTTTTTATCTCTGATGGGGATAAAAATGTATTCCACCTTGTGCACTGCTTTTTGAAGTGGTGATGATCCAGATCCTGTAAGTTCCAACTTTTCTTATCCCACAAAACACTGATGTTTCAGCATAAACCTAAATAAAAGCAAAATGAAAAGCATTCAGAGCAGCAGAAAAAAATTCCTAGAAATATTTTTGCACATGCACACATACTGATCAAACACATTAGAAAAGTGAGTTCTGTGCAGCTTCTTATTTCAACTTGTTGAACTGCAGTTATGCACTAGGGCTGTTGTCTTTGACATTCTGCAGTCAGAAGGCCTCACTTGAAGGCCTCACTTAAATACTATGCACACACTTTGCTGGCTTTAAAAGCAGCCACACTCTTGCGTGAAAAGAGAAACTGACCTGACCACAATTCAATTTATCAATCACAAGGTAGAACCTGCAGTCATGAAGATGTAAATCACATCACAGAGCTGAGTCATTTTCTCATATTTACCGAATCTCAGACTTTAAAAGGCAGCTGGAGCCTATCCATCCTGAACAAGTCGCCAGTCCATCGAGGGCGCGCTCTAGCAGTCTGCTTGCGGTGGCCTGCACCCAGGTCTCCTGAGGTCCTCCCCCGCCTCCACCCTCAAAGCAATTTCACTCCTCATGTCCTCTTCTGAGGATTATGGTAACCATTGGTCCCAGCCCACAATGAGAATCTTATCCAAAGCCCAGTGTAGAGGTTTCATGCAGTTCATGGGCCATGCACCTCTGGGTACCCAACTGTCCTTCTTCTTTTAGAGGGAGCATAAAGGGTTTATTTTCTCCTCCCACATGGCTGACCCTTCTTCCCTGGTTTGGGACAAGAGCAGGATGGAGCACCTGGGTTTTTTTCAACCCCTTTTAAAAATCCTGTCTTTGGTTGTGGAAACTAAATCCATCAAAGATAAATGGCACAGCTGGCTGAATCGTGCAAAGTGGAAAGAGGATATAATTGTGGCATCTTAAAACAGCATTTACCGTTTGTATTGTTAGATTTGCATTTGCAAGAGAAAACCATTTGACTATGAATATCATACATATTAATTTGACAAAAAGCACAATATAATTGTAAATACATATATCATACCTGTTGATTTCTAATCTGGAACTTAACCTGCTTCAGAGCAGGTTAGGTCTGTAGCATAATTTACCGTGGTGATATACCCCTGTTACAGGGGAGGTGCACCACCTTGGCAATACTGAAAACCCATAATGAACCCTGAAGTTACCTGGATAAGTACAAATCCGGCTTTGTAGTGCAGGCTGAATGTTTGTACTTTTTCCAGAAAACATAAATAGATACCAACACCAAGGTCAAGCACATAACAAAATACTACTTTATATATATTGTTCTCTGAATACATTTGTACAGCAGCTAGCCCACTGAGCTGAGGTGAATAACATTGCTCATCTCATTCCAACACAATGTTCTGCCTGGAAACCTGGCACCTTGGCATTCATGGTGATGCTACATTGACATTTACTTCCCACCAAAACAGACCAGCACCATTCCCAAAAAACTGATTACTAATTTCTTTAAAACCATAAAAGAGCGGCAGCGCAGTGGTGCAGTGGTTAGCAGTGGCTGCCTCACAGCTGGGCTCAAATCCAACAGCCGGCTGCCGTTGACCCTTCTGTGTGGAGTTTGCATGTTCTCCCCATGTTTGCATGGGTTCTCTCTGGCTTCTCTCTGGCTTCCTCCCACATTCTAAAGACATGCAGTGGGGGTTAGGTTAATTGGCAATTATGAATTGACCGTAGGTGTGAATGTGTGACCCAAAGTTTACCCCGCCTTTCGCCCTATGATAGCTGGGATAGGCTCCAGTGCCCCCCGCGACCCTGAATTGGACGAGCGGAAGAAGATGAATGAATGGTAAACACAAAAGAGCCCAGTGCATTAGCCCCAGCCTCTAAACCTCTTAACTCACAAGATCTCATTGTTATCAAGCATTCACATAATGTACTGAAACAGGCTCAACCCACAGAGATCCCAGCCTGCAACTCATGGGATCCAAAGAACTGCTGCCAAACACACTGCAGCAGGAACAGGGATCTGAGGGAATGTCCTATCTATACTCTAATGGGGACCCACATGTTGAATGCAGTATATCCTCTGTTCTGGGTTTTGAGAAGTTTGGAGGACAGCTCAACACCCCAGACCATTTGTTCTGGTTTTCAAGGTTCTCCACAGCACTGCAGGTTGTTTTGTTTTGGTTTTTTTTTTTTTTTTTTTTTTTTTTTTTTTTGTTGTTTTTTTTTTTTAATTATGATTTTTTTTTTTTTGTTTTGCCAATATGTTTGTCTTTTTCAAAATTTTTTCACAAACACATAACATATACACATACATATACCCACTACACACACAAACTGCATACCCTTGCATCGTTAAAAAATAAATAAATAAATA
>VUQH01017055.1:15229-25697 GCA_015106775.1 Etroplus canarensis | reverse complement strand
AGCCAACAAAGGATAAGGTGGAGAGTGCATTCTTTGGATCTGAGTTTCTGCTGATTTCTATTCCTGTCATGTGTGACAGAATACTAAAGTATAATACACTGAAACTCCCGTCTGACTGACAAAGACTATCCCCAGTCAACTGTCAGAGGCAGCACTAGACGCATTGAATGTGGCAGTAATGTTAAGTATATGAATTTATACTGCAAAGTTAAAAGCTCATTGGCTGGATTTTTGTACATCCACAGGCCACAAGTCTAAGAAGAAATCAAATGGGTCGATATTTCAGAGAGGCTTGGAGCTTGGGTAGTGGAATGAAAGCCGTAT
This sequence comes from Etroplus canarensis, assembly GCA_015106775.1. Taxonomy (NCBI): domain Eukaryota; kingdom Metazoa; phylum Chordata; class Actinopteri; order Cichliformes; family Cichlidae; genus Etroplus; species Etroplus canarensis. The sequence goes on along the minus strand of VUQH01017055.1, from coordinate 25,373 downwards.
CGACCCACGGAGTAATGATCTGAGGCTGATGTTACTCCAGCCGACAGATTTCCCAGCAGCACTTGCTCTCATGGAGTCCTAAAAACGGCACAGATGTGAATCTTTCCATTCCACCTTGACCTTTTACTGAATATCGTGTAGCGCATCAGAATACCATTTACTCTCTCAGCTAGTGAAATATTTAAACCGTGGGAGACGGCTGCTCAAAGTGCAGCGCCTTTCCCTCGGCCCCTCTTCTGAGAGAAATATGACAGCGGCTGGAGCTGACTGTGCTCCATCCATTTTGATGTGGGCCATAAATGAAACATGGCAGTGGGCTGACGCAGCCTCGAAATGGACAAACAAAGAGCGTTTTGGTGAAGCTGCGTTTGTGATTTACAGTCGGAACTGGAACAAGCTCACCCGCTCCGAGAGCAAGCGTTGATTAAGAGGAAGGCGACTTTAACATATGTCCTCCGGTCATTTCTCGTTCCGGAGCTACATTATTTTAATCATAACGGGAAACGAAGGCAAGAGACTATAGTGACACATTCCAGCCTTCCTCTGGTGGAGAAAGGAATCCCTCAGCAGTGACTCATCTCGGAGTGGTTCCCTCTATACATACCCAGGTGACACAATGCAAACACATGGCAACCAGCACATAGGACTCACACTCATTCAGCCCTTTCTTTTGACACATACAGAATGTACAGTGGATATAGATAGTACACACCCCTGCTAAAATACAAGGTTTTTCTGACGAAGTGAGACCACGAGACTCAAGACTTTGTCCACCTTTAATCTGTACAATACAGAGCTCTGAACTTAGAAAGTGGCACGAGGGTTAGACTGTAACTCTTTAAAGTCTAACTCCTAGTTAGTAGAACCCCTTTTAAACAATGATTTAATTAATGGCTTTGAGTATAAACACAAACTGATGAGAAAGGCAAATGGAACACTATCACTGGCAACGTCTGATGCAGTCTGTACTCTATGGCCAAATGGATTGGGCCACCTACACATTACACCTGCAGTAGCTTTTATGATATCCCATTCTAAATCCATAAACATTAATATGGAGTTGGTATAAAATGGCTTCCACTCTTCAGGGAAGTCTTTGTACAAGATTTTGGAGTGAGTCTGTCTGAATTCTTGCCCATTCATCCAGTACTGTTGTGGTCAGACACTGATTTTAGATGAAAATGCTTGGCCCGCAATCTCCGTTCTACTTCTTTGAAGTTCATAGATAGATAGATAGATAGATAGATATTGTTACGCTCCAGTTCATTTGCCACCACATAAATAGGAGACCGACACCAGAGATTTAGAAACATGGGTTTTATTTCGACACGCTACATATTCCCAGCTAAAAATGACAGCCAGAAGAGCATGACGAGGTCCAGCAAAAAGTGTGGTTCCCCCAAGCCAGCCTCAAGCATGCGTTTATCCACACCTGGTCAGGCCCAGACCGGGATTCAAACACCCAGTCTACTGTTCCAAAGACAGTAATGTTACCACTTCATTATCCAGCTACTACAGAGGATGCGGCTGGCATCTAGAAATCCAACCAGTGAGTAGAAAAGGCCAGTCGAAAGGACACACCCTACACACTAGATCCATAGAGGCAGGTGTCTACCACAGCTGACAGGACCCACACTGCAGGCTGAGCAGTGAGGCCCCGGAGACAAGTCCAGCACATAGTAGCTGGGACAGCATACACTGAAAGGCACAGCCAAGTGGCTGGGATAGTGTGCAAGAAAATCTGTGCCATATATGGATTAGAAGTTCCCAAGCCTCAATTGGAGACACCTCCAAAGGTGGAGAACAAGAGGGCTAAGGTCCTGTGGGACTTGAAGTTCCAGACAGACAAGCAGCTGCTGGCCAACCAACCAGACATAGTGGTGACTGAGAAGAAGCTAGATAGATATGGCAATCCCAGCGGACAACAAGATCTGGAGGAAGAAGCATGAGAAGCTCAAGAAGTACCGGGGCTGAAGGTACAACTGGAGCAGTTGTGGAAAAGATGAAAGGTAAAGTCCAAAGTGGTCCCTGTAATAATAGGAGCATTAGGAGGTGTGTATTTTAAAGTGTTCTGCGAAAGTCTTGAGCCACACCTCATTTCTTTATATTTTGCATCCAAGAAGCCAGACTTCCTTGAAATGTTTTAACTGGACTTGGGCATTAGTTCTCCAAGTTTCTGAAGGTCTTTCTAAATTTTTTGGTGGACATTGGCTGCTTTTTCGCTCATTTTCAGTCCAGTCTTTGTACCTGACCATTTTCAGAGGATTTTTTTTACGCTTAACACTGACCTATGAATCATTCATAAAAAAAGCACATAACACAAGGGATGAACCAGTGTTGTGTCTACACATACCAGAGAACTTAACACAGAACCAATTTTAAATTGGATCTAGAGGCACTGTATTACCAGCAGGTTCCCATGAATCTATGAAAACAAAGATGACACAGTTTGACAGGCATAAAACAGTATTTTTGCATCAACAAAGTGATTCCTGAAGAGCTATTAGCCAAAAACTTGGCATATCTCAGCACGGTGTGCAGTGTGTCCTTAAAAAACCTGGAGGGAACTGGACAAGTGGAGGGCAAAAGAAGAAGAGTCAGGCCTAAAAAAAAACTACAGCTGATGAACAGCATCTGAAAGGCATGTCCTTAAGAAATAGGAAAACATCCAGGAAACACCTGAGAGATGCGTCTGGCCCTTCAGTTGATCCCTCTACCGTCTGCTGAAGCCTCATCAGAAATGGTTTCAATGGAGAGGCGGCTGTCAAGAAGCCATTCTTAATCCTTCATAGCGTCGTTGAAATACTTGGAAAATCAAAATTTCAACCCTCTTATTGGAGGATATTACAACATATTGTTAAATTTTAAGAATTAACAATATTATATTGCAGATCAAGGTCAATGAAGTTATCATATAAACTACCATATGGTTAGAGTTAGGGTTAGGGTTGAGGTTTAGAGGGATACATGCAAGGATGTTACTATCTGTGCTGTAGGTTGGTCTTTGCAGGACAGCTAGGAGAAATTCATGGGGTTCTACAACCTCATGGAGAGGGAAGGGAGGCCAAATTTCTGGTCCACAGAAGTTAACCATTATAGTTTCACGTCCAATAAGGGGTTAAGGAAGGGAAACAGGGAGAGAAGGCTGAGGTATGCCAACTTGGACTGGACTGAAAATCAGTGGAAACAGGTCTTGTGGAGCGATAAATCCAAATTTGAAAGTTTTGGTCAAAATCGTTGTTAGTATGTAAGCACAAGGTCAGGAGATAGGTACAACAGTGAGCACCTATAAGCATCTGTAAACAGTGGAGGCTCTGTCATGGTTTGGGGCTGCATTTCAGACAGCGGTGTTGGGTATCTTGTCAAAAATGATGGAATTTTGAATTCCAAGTAGTATCAGATTTTGATCCACCATGCCGGAAAGAGTCTGCTTGGCAATGCCTTCATTTTTCAGCATGAAAGAGATCCCAAACACACTTCCAATGCAGTGAAAACCAAGCTGGATAGGAAACACATAATGGAACACCAACAGTCATGAATTGACTTCCCCAGAGCCCAGACCTCAACATTATTCAAGCAGTGTGGGCTCGTCAAGAAAGGCAGCCAAGAGCTTTGGAATGTCCTTCAAGAAGCCCGGAGAACTATTCCTGAAAACTACTTAAAGAAATGACAAGAAAGCTTGGCTAAGAGAGTTCAGGCTGTGCTGAAGAATAAAGATGGTCATACGAACTTTCAAGCTGGTTAGAATTGTACAAACTTTTGGGTTTTTTTGCCTCGTGCTTTTTCCCCATTTAAATCTGCACATGTTTCAATAAATCATTGCGCCTATTTCCCATTTTCCAAGCAAAATATGAAGAAATGAGGGCTGGCTCAAGACTTTTGAGCAGCGCTGTAGTTCTTTCATTTCTGTGCCGACTACAAAAAGTAGAGCATGACAAAAACCTCACTTGGAAAACATGTTTTGATTTCTTTTCCTCCAAATAGGCCACATCCGAGTGCTGGAAGCAGCCTGTTCCAGACACATACGACAGAACTCTGATGGCCAGCAAAGCCACTTAACTATTTAATGAGACGTCTCTGCTGTCTTAATGCTGTACTTAGTACCAGGTGGTCGTTCCCTCAGTCTCCCGACAGGACAGAAAGTCCGCACAGCAGCAGCGTCAAAGTTACAAACATTAATCGTTTATGGGTTTTGGCCTTTCCCCGATTCTGTATCGCTATTGCAATTTGGGAGTAAAAGTTAGTCTGGCCTCAGAGTGGCCAAAACAAATGTAGCCTTATCTCTATGGTGCAGAAGCAAGAGCAGCTACACACAAACATCCACTCACAGAGGCACAGATTAGAGAGGAGACTGTGCCTGGGCTTCCTATTATTAGAGCAGAGGTTTATGGTTGGAGAGAGCTGCAGGGAATCACTGAGATTAAATTACACAGACGGGGAACATCAAATACAGAAGAAACTTCCCAGGCTCTGGAGAGAATGATGGGGTTTGGATGAGTTGGGAATAAAAAAAAAGGAGAGATACCGGAGCAGTGTGAAAAAGAGGGATGTATAACACCCAATCTGTCACTATTACCCCTCTCTATGCTCGTTTGTCTTCAGACATACCACCAAGTAGGCCTCTACTGGGGCAACAGAAATCATATAAGCACTCGTTATAGTTAGCACGGCACGGCACGGGTCAGCATTCTTATCCCCAGCGCAGCCTAGCCATACAGAGGGGTTTTCTCCTCAGGTATTTGCCGTCACACCATTATAGGAGTGTGAATGGAATTTTGCTCGCGGGGATCTCGACAGCTGGAGATTTTATCTCAGTATCTGACAGGCACGTCACAAAGCAGTTAAATGATCTCATAACAGGAAAATCTGGAGTCACGTTTCTTAAAACCGTAATGGATAAGAGTCCTCTTACTCTTCTCTGAGCTGCAGGCCGTAACGACCGAAACGACGTGCTGCGAGAGGCTAAAACGCTGCGTACAGATGAGGAAACTTGGGCAATTCTCTGTGGTTTATTCACAAGAGCCACTCATTCATTAGAGTGGCAACTTTTAGGCTACACCCAGTGATATGACTCACTGCTACGACAAGAATAATGAGCAGCACAGCTTTAATAAAGCCTAAACAGCAGAGGTGAGAATGGTACTGTGAAACTGGTCAAGAGGTACGAACAGCAACAAGAATGATTCAGACTGCTGTGGGTATGTGGCATAAGTTTGGTACGCCATGATTAATGTTTTAATAATACATATGTTATTGGATTTTGGCTTTGCAAAATATTAGAATTATTCAAATAACGCCTAACAAATAACTTTAGAGGGAATAATGGTTCTGATCTCAGTGAGGATTTGGAGATTTCCTTTGTCACTGTTTACGACTTTAACCATCTGAACTGTGAGTCAGAGGTAACAACCCTAACTTTGTCTTCTTCTTCTTTCGGCTGCTCCCGTTTACAGTGGATCATCTGCCTCCATCTCACCCCATCCCTTGCATCCTCTTCCTTTGTTTTGGCCAGCAGTAGCATAGTTTCCACTGGCACCCTGTTGGCTAACAGCACCGGAGGCGGCCGTTGCCATATGGAAGTTATATTATAAATCCGCATATTTGATTCAGCAAAGATTTTATGCTGGATGCCCTTCCTGATGCAACGCTCCCCATTTATCCAGGCTTGGGATTAGCACTAGGAGTACACTGGCTTGTGGGCCCCCGTGGCTGGGTTGGCAAACCTACCTCTGTGTTTTTATTTAATGAATACAAAAATTCACTAGAAAAGCACTCATAAAGCACAGACCTCCACCAAGCATGATCAAAGGCACTATGATCATCAAAGGCACCAACATCAAAGGCATGATCATCATAGTGCCTTTGATGATCACGAATGCATACAGATATCTGATATCACTATTACTTCAATAGTTATTGATTTTAGGATTTTTTGTTCGGCATGATCCTATCACCCAATTCTTCCCAAATCACCTCTTCCTTTTTGCACACAGACAAACCAACACCGATGAAAACATAACCTCCTCGGTGGAGGTAAATAGCCTAAATGCCTAGGTTTAAGGTTAGGGTTAGGGTTAGGGTCGCTCTTTTCTTACCAAGCACCCCCAGCAAGACGTTGTGCGTCAGGACTGTCTCAGTAAACTTTAGTAGGTGGTGTACATTTCTTTGTCTGTACAGCCAGGCTCTGAAACACGCCCTAACATGTCATTGGACAAAAGGAAATCACCACTAATGATGCAAGAATAATCAACAATATACACTCACTGGTCACTTAATTAGATCCCCCTTGCTAGTACTGGGTTGGACCCCCCTTTGGCTTCAGAACTGCCTTATCTCTTCATAGCACAGATTCAACAAGGTGCTGGAAACATTCCTCAGAGATTTTGCTCCACACTGACATAATGGCATCACACAGTTAATATAGATTTGTTGGCTGCACATCTGTGATGAGAATCTCACCACATCCCAGACGTGCTCTATCGGATCCGGCGACTGTGGAGACCATATGAGTACAGCAAACTCATTGTCATGTTGTCGTGTGAGGGAAGCAACCATCAGAAGATGGGTACACTGTGGTTCAGCAACAATAATCATTTTTAAAAAATGCTCAACTGGTACTAAAGTGTGCCAAGAAAATCTCTCTTTGCACACACCAGTAAACCACCACTATCAGCATGAACTGTTGATACAAGACAGGATGGATCCATGCTTTCGTGTCGTTTATGCCAAATTCTGGCCCTACCATCCAATTGCTGCAGCAGAAATCAAGACTCATCAGACCAGGCAACGTTTTTCCAGTCTCTTGCAGTCCAATTTTGGTGAGCCTTTGGCAACTGTAGCTGCAGTTCCCTGGTCTTAGCTGACAGAGTGGCACCCGGTGTGGTCTTCTGCTGCTGTAGCCCATCTTCTTCAGCGTGTTGTGGGTTCTGAGATGCTCTTCTGACCTGCACTTTTCTACATCTTTTCCCCCAAGTTGCCTGGAGTGCTCTTTTGTCCTCAATGTTGCAACTATAGCAAGAATACCGACGAACCAGAGACCAAGACTGATGGACCTCCCAGACTCGGGTGCTTTTATACTACAGTCCCATCATCTGCACTCAGGTGATCTCCATTTCATTAAGTTTGCATTTTCACAAGAACTGCTACTCCTGCCTTAGAATTTAATCGAACTTACACGCGATGATCACAGCGCGGGTCTTCATCTAAACTGTGCGCACGGTCACATTCAAAGTCACATTTATCATTTTCATGGTCACGTTTCCATTTTCACAAGAATCACTACTCCTAAGGCTACTGGTCTGGATTGTAATGCTCATAAAATTAGTGTTTGCATGTGCCCTTTTGCTGTCTATAGATAAATGCCATCATTGGTTTCTTTATGGCGTAATAACGTCTTAAGCTAGGCCATCAAGAACCGGGATCATTGTCCCGGATATGACTGCTGGCGATCCACCTTGACTTCTCATTGGATTTGAATTGTCATTCATAAAGGTAACACTTTCTTTATATATATAACAAAATTCTCATATTCAGTGGCATAAAAACTGATCGTGTGTGGCCTTTTTTCCTTGTTCCGTGAGTTTAATGATCAGCGAAATGTCAAAGCTGTTGTTAATTAACTTTTGCGAGTCATTTTAGCTGTAACAAAATCCTTTTGCAACCCTCGTGCTTTGCCTTGATTCCTTGACAGGAATGGAAATAAAGATCAGATTACTGTATGAGTGCAGTTAAATACCACCTGACAGCCACCTCCACCCCCTTTCCTTTTTTATTTTTTAGATTAATGGAAACAGCAGAGATAAAATGAACTCTGACGCTCACAGTGTTAACATTTAGCTGCAGTACAAAGATTTTGTTCCCATTATCTCGAGTGTGTACCACTGTGGAATCTCCTGACACTGCCATTTTCCAACTGATTATCTGTATATGAGCCTAAACCCGAGGGGCCCTGCAGTGTTTTCTCAGCCTCCCACAGTCTAATAAACAAGATTATACCTGCGAAGGAAAAACATTTTCCTGTTTTGTTTTGTTTTTTCTTTCCTCGCCTTTGGTGGATTGCCCGCGCTTAATTCAGTGAGTGCGCTCGTTTCTGCTTCAGCAAGGCACTATCAGCGTGAAAAGGTGAAGGAAATGTGTTGTCATGGCTACATGGTTGCCATTAATGCAGTGCGTGAAAAACATCTTTGTATGTCCATCCTTTGTCTCACTGTGTTTTTCACACTTTTCTTCCTACAGGCCTGCCTGCTCTTCCAGCTTCCCTTCATACCTCCGACTTGAGAGGGCAGGGTACTCGGCATAACTCCAGAGGGCGACCCACCCAGGTTCTTCAAAAGGATATTCATTCCTCTCGGGGGTGTTACATCACAGCAGGTTATGGTGCCGGTGTGAGCGGAAAGAATTGTTCCATGCCGTATTAGCATGCAAGCGGTCCCTTGCTGTGAAGTCAGGCATGGCTGGCTGAGGGGGGGCGGTAAGAGTGGCGAGGATTCTCCTGCGATGACGCAGAAACCCTGTAAGGTCTATTTTTAAACCTATTGAAGTGTGCAACACCCTTTCGTTACTGTAACTCTCAGCCGCGGCTTCAAAACAAACAGAGGCACGGCAGAGGCAGAGCGCAGCGGCGCGTCCAGCCCTCTCCGTTCCCTTCCTCTCAGCTTCACAGAGCCACAGTGAAACATGGATTGTGACTTCACATCGCTGAGATGTGGCGCATTTAGGCTGAATGATTGTCTGGCTTGGAATAAGAATAGGGTGGAATGGATGATCCCCACTAAAATGAGTTGGCAGGAGTTGAAAGCAGCAGCTGACTGAGGTTCTGTCCTGCCCAAACGCACTGCAGCCTGTATTCATTAAAGTCTCAGCTCCGGGTTTATCAGTGAATAACACAGACTGGATGGAGCTTCTTTTTTTTATATCCTCTTTATCTTCTCTCCGGTCTTTGTTTTCTTTCAGTGGACTGAAATGTTGAGCTTCCTTGAATTGCAGATGTGCTTCCCGCTCGCGTGGCGGTATCTCTTGGCCCCCGGGTCTCTTGAAATGTCACCGCCAGACTGTACATGCCAAATTCAATAAGCGGGAACAGGTGCCGTCCTCACTTTAATGACAGCAACAGCCCTGATCGCGGGCTTAGCATAGAACGGTGAGCGATGATCAAGGTCAGAACCTAGCAGCACCTATTGATGATCTGTGACGGGATGGAAAACGCTTAATACTCTTCATGATTCATCCCTGGCCTGCTCTAAAATCCTCATCTGGTACCAGCCGCGATCCAAAACACGCCGCACTCCCCTCCCAGCTCCTCTCTTTGTTCCCTGGCGTTGTGCTGACATACTTGGACCCATCTGTCCTTGCTGGGAGCCTTGTGATAAACACCACTGTGTTAAAATACAGTTCAAACATATCATCTGCACTTCAGGATGACTCACTCCGGCTTGCCCTTTGTGTAAACATTTTACTGCGTAGCCATTTGGATCTTTCGAGCTGACGCTTAAGGCGTGTTTACTTGAACAACAGAAAACATTGTACCGTCTCTTGCTTCAGCAGTTGGTTAAAAGATAAATGTGACATCATCTAACCTCATTAGCGTTCGCTTTAATTTGCGGTATGAAACAAAAAAAACAAAAAAAAGAAGCTGAAATTAGATGATAAAGCTCTCCAGCATATGGAAATAAATCCAGGAGTTGGGTCTTATTAGAACCTGGATCACTGCTGAATGCATAAAAGAGTGGTAAACTTCGCAGCAGAGAGTTAGATGTCAAGATCAATAGACTACAGTGTTAAATATGAAAGTCAGGAGAACTGTAAACAAGGGGCAGCCTGTCTCTCCAGCACCCACCAACAAGGACGTCTGGCTAACCTGTCAATGCGTGGCATCCCCTTTAATGAATCTGTGAGAAAATCAGCTCTTTGTTTGTTTCCAGTTTAGTTAATCTAGGCTAACTCTGTATCATAGACATCGGCCATGGAACTTGCTGATACGCAATGACTGACCACTTCATTGCCTGTTCAACTGTTTGTTCATTCGCCTTACAAGCGAAAGGTCCCTGGTTCGATCCCAGGTGGGGACACAAGCCCCTCTCACCGTGGAGGGTTTGCGTCAGGAAGGGCATCCGATGTAAAAAAAAAAAAAAAAAAAAAACCCCGG
>VUQH01017054.1:2706-15234 GCA_015106775.1 Etroplus canarensis | reverse complement strand
GCTTTTCTTTTTCAGTGGGTCTTACACACAGGCTTAGTTTAAAGCGTGTGTGTGTGTGTGTGCCTCCCCACAGCCTCCCCTGAAGTGTGTTTGTGTGTAAAACTCCCTGCAGAATATAGTGAGGTGGTTTTGGTCTTCTTAACATCGGCGTGTCCCTGTGCTGTAATTTTGTTGGTGTGGGAGTTTGTTGTGCGATCATATATTTTCCTGTACTCTAGGTACAAATGCTCTTGTACCTTTTTGGATCTTGCTCTATAATATTTTCATAATCAGAATTTAAAATTATTTTCACATTGAGTTTGGTTTTAGTTAGCTAAAATAACCTTGATACAGACCAATTTCTGAGGATCATTTCCAGCACCTTGGTGAGTCTGTGCCATGAAGAATTAAGGCAGTTTTGAAAGCATAAGTGACTCCAGCAAAGTGCACTCCCTTAAGTGGCCTGTGTGTGCATGGTGTGGTATTGTTTTATGTGTTTATGCTTGAGCTATGAATCAACTTCTTGCCAGATATTTAGGTCAGTGATTCAAAACACCTCTTCCCCCTCTTCATTTGAGAGTAGTTGTGAAATAACAGGCTTGTATTACTCAGTAGCGGTGAGTTTTTTTTTCAGCGACGCCTCCCGTTTAAGGACAGAACAGTTAACCAAACCCACTACTGATGCTTTGAGAACCACAAGTGAGATTTCAGTCACACATACACACTGTGTATTGAAGTGTGCAGTGGTTTCTCAGAACCTCAGAGGAAATGTCTGCTGGGCTTGAAACCACTTGGGGTAAGAAAGGAAATGTTTTTGAGTGTGCAGTTTTGTTGAATTGACCTTTAAAATTTTAATTGTCAATACAGATGTGTTATTTCAACTGAAATTTAAAAAAAAAAAATCATTTTCACCAGTACAAACTTTTCATTTGAAGGATGGGGAAAAGTATAAGTCCATCTGCACATTAACCCTACAGAAGCTTTTATGACATCTCATTCTAAATCCATAGGCAATAACATGGAGTTGCTCCCCGTTTGCAGCTATAACAGCTTCCATTGCTCTGGGAAAGCCTTCTGCAAGATTTTAGGGTGTGTTTGTAGGAATTTTTGCTCAAAATCTCCATTCTAGTCCATCCCAAAGGAGCTGGATGGGGTTGAGGTCAGGGCTCTGTGCAGGCCAGTCAAGTTCTTCCATGAAAAACTTAATAATAACTTAATGTGGTCTGCTACTGGGTGCCTGAGTTACTGTGGTTCCTAAATGCTTCCACTTTACAATAACCCCACTTACAGCTGATGGTGGAATATCTAGGAGGGAAGAAATTTCACCAGCTGACTTGTAGCAACTGTGGCATCCTGTACCACGCTGGAATTTTAAGGAGGTCAGAGGCAAACACCTCCCCTCCCTCAGATACTCCTCCACCTCTTCTCTTTTCCCTGTTTTTCTACCTCCCACCTGTTTCTACCTCTCCTCTCTCCCTCTCTCTCTCTCTCTCTCCTCCTTTTCTCTGTCCTCTAATTTTCCTTCCTTCATTCCCCTCCCACTTCCCATTCCTCACTTCTGCCTTCTGCTCCTCTGCTCTGGTCTGAAGTGAGTGAGTGTGTGAGACAGAGAGAGAGAGAGAGAGAGAGAGCGAGAGAGTCTCTCTCAGTCAATCCTGCTGTGTCTCCCCCTGTAGGACAACACCTGTCGATGCACTTTGACGCTTTCCACCACCAGGTCAGCGACCTCCCTCCAGCTCTCCCCGCGCGCTCCTTAAGAAAGGTACCCTCCTCCTCCTCCTCCTTTTCCTCCGCCTCCTCCTCCTCACACCTGCTGTTGGTCTGGATGGCTGCCTGTCTGTCTCTCTGTCTGTTTGCATACACTTCCCAAGGAAGGTCCATTACTGCCTGTGTGTGTTTCTTCGTGTCCATTGTTATGTGTCTGCTTGAATTGAAAGTATAGGAAGGAAATAACAGAACAAAAATTAAGACGTCGGCACTAACAGCAGTGAGATTATCTGCCAAACTTTAAGACGAAGGCATCGCTACGAAACACCCCGAGGAAATCTCCCTTGTGTCTCTCTCCACTTCTGATTCTGTTTGATGGTTCTGTTCAGTTTTCAGCCTTCATGTCCTGCTCCTAATCTCACATCAAACACATTTAATTCTTTAGTTTATATTTCCTTTTCCTGTCCTTTTTAACATATTGTTGCAAAATTCTGTGATTTTTAAAAAAATATTATTGTTATTTTATATATATTACTTGGTATACAAACCCCATTTCCAGAAAATTTGGGATAATTTCCCAAATGCAATTAAATTGCTGCAACACACTCAACTAAATTTGGAAGTTAAAATAAGTTTGAAAAGTGCACAGAATATTCAAGTAGCACCGGTTTGGAAGACTCCATATTAAGCAGGCTAAATGTGAGAGGTGGGGAATCATGACTGTGTATAAATTTAGGTTTTCTACAGTGCAGAATATTGTTAACAGATTCAGAGAATTTAGAGACATCTCAGAGTGTAAAGCGCAAGGTCAAAACCACTGACGTTTGAACCCTAAGGCAACTCACCCTAAGAAACTGTCATCCTTCTATGACAAATATACCCACCTGGGCTCAGGAGCACTTCAGAAAGCCAGTTTTACTCAAGACGGTCTGTTGCTGCATCCAGAGATGCAACCGGAGACTATTGTGTAAGGAGGAAGTCGTACAGCACATCTATGCAGAGACACTGCTGAGTTCTCTGGGCCTGAGCTCAGCTCAGGTGGACTGAAACACTGTGGAACTGTGTGTCATGGTCAGATGAGTCCACATTTCAGCTTGTTTTTAGAAAAAAATGTACGCCGAGCTCTCTGTCTCAAATATGAAAGCAGCCATCCAGATTAGCAGTAAAAGGTGGACAGCAAGCATTTGTGATGATATGAGCCAGCATCGCTGCCCACAGCATGTCCGAGCTCCACGTATGTGAAGGTACCGTTGACTCTAAAGCCTATATTTGGATTTTAGAGAGACACGTGCTGCCATCAAAGTGACGGAATGTACCAGGTTTTTATTTTATTTGTATTTTGTAACTTTTCTGGAAATAGGGTTTGTATTTCAAGCTTATGGCTGCTGTCCACATCACTTTGGTTTATTCATACTTAATTTTCATGTTTATGTTGCATGGGGACAATGTTTTTTATTGAATGACTGAAGAATACAAGACTTATAAATAAATTATGAACATTCAGTAGATTTGGTTCTAAGGCTACATACAGTATCTGTGAATGTCTTTAGTAACACCTTAATAATGACTCCCCTTCGTCTGTCTGCCTCTCTCTCTCCAGTCACCCCTCCACCCTATACCTGCCTCGCCCACCAGTCCTCAGTCCATCCTGGATGGCAGTAACTCCACCCTGTCAGGCAGCGCCAGCTCCGGAGTCTCCTCCCTCAGCGAGAGCAACTTCGGCGGCCCCGCCTCCTCCGACCCCCCAGCCAGCCGTACAGACACCCTGGAGTCCGTCCCCAGCAGCCAGGCTTGGACCACCGACCAGGAAGACCTCGACTCACCTTACCAGCCTGTCAGGTACAGTGTCTCCGAGCCTGAAGTCCTGGACGGAGTAAAGCCCCCACCCTGCCGCAGCCACTCAGCTCCAGGAGGCGTCACCCCAGGCCAGGCAGGGTGCCAATCCCAGCCGCAGGCTCCGGGTTTGGCCTCCACCGGAGCTCCTCAGTCGCAGCAGCAGGATGGGCTGCCACACCCCCAACATCCCCACTACTACTACCACCACCATCATCACTTCCACCCGCACTACATCCCCCACCACCCGCCTCTCTACCACCTCCACGAGCCTCCCCCCGCGCTGCCCCCCAAACCCTACCTCAGAGAGGGCTGCATCCCCGAAGAGGACTCCCTGATCAGCCAGTCTGCAGTGCCGCCCCCTCCTGCACCGCGGCCCATGCCACGCAAGATCTCCCAGCCCATCATTGCAGCCACTAAGGATGAGCAAGCTAAAGTGGCATGGGAGCATGGCATCAGTGAGGAGTAGGATGCCCTCCTGTGGTTTGTAGGAAAAGAACATAAACTTTTCTCAGAAGAGGGAAAGAGAAGTCAGAGCAAGAGCCAAACTAAAAAACTGTCATGAAGTTGAGGGAAACTGTCAGATCACCCCCCCAGCTGTCCCCCAATAACAACTAAAGGCAAAAGCTGTTAAAATTTGTTCCCTCACACTCCATCTAAAGCAAACCAGCTGTGTGTCCCAATTCTCTGAAAAGTGTTTCTCTTAACCAAATAGTCCTCGTGTCACATCTTTATATAGGCACATCAAGCTTTTTCTGTTAGGAAAATGCTGCTCAGCTTTTTCATGAAACCCATCATAAACATGTCATTATTACACCTGAAACATACAAGGAAACTGCTCTGATGTCATGATTCAAACACTACCATTCAAAAACGAAAGAAAAAAACGTCGTGCAGGGATTATATTCTCGCTCTGAAGAGTTAAAGACAAGCAGCACTTTATGAATAACGATTATAATCATTTATTTATATACAAATTATTTTAAATGCAGAATAAACAAAGCAGAGATGGTGAGTTGGGCCGAGGATTGGGATTATTTAGATCAGTGATTCCCAGAGTGTGAACTGCTGGCACCTAACGGGGTGCGATGGTACTGCAGGTGGGCCTCAAGTGACCAAATTCGATTGAATCTGATTTGGGACAAAGACTGTGTTTATGCGAGTCCCCTGAAATATTCATATATCTGAAAAAAAAATTAAATAAAAGCACAGACAAACTCTGCAGGTTACAGATTTGGCATTTAGCACAAATATATTTTATCTAAATCCACCTTTACAAACTCCCTTACTAAATAAACGCATTAAGCACAAAAGAAAGCTGAAGGTTCATATTATTGTCTATGCGGCAGTCTTTTTACACTCTTTTATTTCCTTTTCTATTATTATTTCAACAGCTGTTCAGTGTGGTAGTCATTTTTCATATAATATTTTCTCTGCAAAATAACTAAATAACTAAAAAAATCTCTCTTTATTGTAGTTTTCATCATATTACACTCGTGAAGAAGAAAGTTTCACAGGTCAGTTTCACAGTTTCACGGGTCAGTAATGTGAAAAACTAAGTACACCCCATGATTCAGTAGCTTGTAGTTCCATCTTTAGCAGCAATAACGTGAAGTAATAGTTTTGTCTGTTTTTATCAGTCTCTCACATCGGTGTGGAGGAATTTTGGCCCACTTTTCTTTACAATATTACTTCAGTTCCTTGAGATTTGCGGGCCTTCATTTATGCACAGCACTCTTAAAGTTCCAAAACAACATTTCAGTGGGGTTGAGGTCTGGACTTTGACTGGGCCATTGCAAAACCTTTTTCAGCCATTTTGTTGGAGATTTGCTGCTGTGTTTGGGATCATTCTCCTGTTGCATGACCAGTTTGAGAGGACAGATGACCTCACATTCGACTCTAGAATACTTTCGTATACAGAAGAGTTCATGGTGAACTCAATGACTACAAGGGGCCCAGGTCCTGTGGCTACAAAACAAGCCCAAATCATCAGCTCTCCACCACCATGCTGACCATTGGTATGAGGTGTTTCTGCTGATGTGTTGGGTTTGGTTTTAGTTTTGTCTTACCAAAAGACATGGTACTAGAAGTCTTGTGGTTTGCTCATATGCAACTTTGCAGGCCTAACTAATGCTGCCATGTTGAGTTTTTTTTAGAGAGATAAAAGTTTTCCTCTTGGCAACCCTTCCAAGCAAGCCATACTTGTTCAGTCTTTAACCTGCTAACCGAGGCCTGTAGAATCTGAAATTTAGTTCTTGGGGTTTTTTGCAATTTCTCTAAGCATTGCATAGTCTGCATTTGCTGGGATGTCCACTCCTGAGAAGACTGTGGCATTGTGCTAACACACATCTGAGTGATCCAGACCAGCAAACTGCAAAAACTTTTATAGAGGATCTCCCACTGACTGATGATCAGTCAATTAAGTGGACTGGATTAGCACCACCTGGCTGCTACTTAATGAAGCAGTAAGGATGTACTTAGTTTTTCACAGGATTGTATGGAGTCTTGGGGAAACTTACTTATTCACATGACAATACCTGTCCTGCTGTGAACAAAACTGTGGGACACTGTCTCAATAAGTGGGATGGGAGACAAGGGAGTCCCAAATCAAGTGGACACCTGGTCACGCAGCAAGAGGTCATTTAAATCCCCCTGAAAATGAATAAATACTTACAATTGAAAGCAACAAAACTAGCAAAAGAAAACCTTGCAATTTAAATGATCTGATTAATATTGATTGTTGGGAGATTGAATGGTGGCAGAGAAATGGAGACAAGAGAAGAAAGAAGAATATGTTTTGATAGAGTCAACATCAATAAGCAAATTGCCAGAGGAGCAAAATGAATGCATGAAAAGAAAACGACGTGTATACGGTAGTGAATACCTACTGCTGGTTTACAAGTGTGGCATCAGAAAATATTTAGTCTCATGTGTTGACTCTGAAGTGCACCACGGCTTTCCCAGCTTTGGGAATCACTGAGTTTAGATGATTTAAAAAGATAAAAATAAAAAGCCAAACATGAGGAAAATAAATACTGATTATTATTTATTTCTTATGAGCCACGAACAACAATAACTGGCCATTAATGCATCTGTTTACAGGTACTTTGAATGTCACCACCAGGTGGCATTGATATTTTTTATGACTCCCTGCACCATCTTGCGGTACAAATTGGTATTACACAATAGTACAGTCTCAACTTAGTTTGAGTGCGGCTGATATTTTAACACAACACAGAGATGTTTTGGACATTAAGTCCAAGTGGTTATTTATGTATATTCTGCTGATAACTTTAGTTAGTTAATTCTGAAAAGTTTAACATTTCTTTTATGTGCAGGAGATTACATATTTCATTTTTCTTTATGCAAACAGAGCGACAGATTTTCACCTGTCACTTTTTCTGGACACACTAATGGCAAATGAGGAGCTGAAGAGGGTTTATATTTTCCAACAAAATGATTATAGACTAAATAAATATAATACATTATAAAGAGACATATAAATATAATTTATATTCAGTCCTTTTACTTTTGATTGAAGAAATGTGCAAGATAAATGGCTTCCTTAGCCAGAAGTAGCTGCTTAATCAGACATATTGTGCATTTCACAACACTTGAAGGTTTCCTTGATCAGCTGACAGGAGTAAAGAAATCATTTCTCTGTGACCATAAGAGCTGATTTTTTTTAGCTAATAATGTATTCAAAGGAAGAACCTGTAAATATGTGCGAGGCATCAGACGGATGACATTTATAGAGATATTAACTGAAGTATATATACACTTTTTTGGCAATTTTCTATGAAAGTAATGACTGTACATTTTTTAATCAGGGTACTGTTTTGTATGCATGTTCATTCACTGAAAGCTACAGAGACTGTGAGGTGAATTACTGGAAGCACTGAAGAAATGCTGTACTGTGCACTGATGTCTTTTTTTTAGCTTAGGAAACCACTTAGAACACCAGGGATGTTAAGTCAGCAGGATTTAACCTCGGTGATAGATGTGTAAAAGTGCTGTGAAGGATCATACTTTTGTATTTTGTTTAATTTTTGTCTTTTGTTTTTATTTTTTTCAGCTTGTTACTGTTAGTACCAGTTCTCTCCCTTTTTGGTTGAACAGCCAGTGTCTCACCTGGTTTTATCCTCTTTTTATCACAGCTGTTTGAAGCCCTCTTTGTACTCGACTTGGTGTTTGATCATATTCTCACTGGACCTTTTGAATAGTGAATATGAGCTTAAGTTTGAGTTTAGTACTGTCTCTGTTTGTCTCACAGGGTCTCTTAAAGACGCAGGAAACTCAAAATCTTGAATTACCATGATGTTAAGAGAAGGCTGGTGATGTTTTTCTGCTCTGGGGTTTATTTCTGACTCAACTTAACAAACACCATCCTGTATAGCAAATGTTTAATAAGCTGTCACAGAAAAAACATCCAAAATTCTCCCTAAAACTACGGTATTATAATACTAAGTTTTCATATAACACCTTTGAAAGCGGAGATTACAGAAGGCTTTGTTAAATCAGAAAGTCCTGCATTAGGGCCAAAAACAAAACTGGATACAATTAACAAAAAGTTCAAACAGAACAAAATATCACAGAAAATAATTCAGATTGTCTAAAGAATAAATTCTAATCAAAGACTGAAGACAATAAAGCAAGAAGAACAGAAAAATGCACAAGAATATTGAAAAGATGACACATGCAATTAAAACAATGATAACCGATGATAAAAGATGACCTTATTTGAAGGAAGTCACAGATTTACTGAGCAAAGTCTGGACTTTGGAGGATCTGAAGCTGCAAACTGGTTCATATAGTTGTAGCTGCTTTTTGATACTTTTAGGAAATTAAAGGAGCAGTGTGTGACGATTTCTACCACCTAGTGGTGAGAATGCAGAATGCAGCCACTGAATGCCCCCTTCAGAGAACCTACAGTGGCCATCAGGAAACAAAATAAAGTCTTTCCTGTGGTGTAGAATGAATGATCCTCCATTTATGAGATTGAATTACAGCAAAGATAACAACAAGCAAACTTTTGTGACTTTCTTCCTCTTCTCCTGCGTCTTCTTCATTATTTCTTGTTTTTTGTTTTTATAGCAGGTTATATTTTTTGTTAACAGGAAGTGACATCTTTGACATAAACGTAGAGGATCCGCTCCTCTGGGTATATAAAAACATTTTTTAAGCACACAAAAATCTAAAAATGATCTTGTAGCGATTTTAAACTAGGAAAAGCAAAAACATGTACGCTAGACTCCAAATCTGTTTACAGATCACCTTAATTATTACACACTGGTCCTTTAAATCAAACTATAAAACTAACTGCAAACTATAAACCCTATATATCGACACCACCATAATCCTTTAAAAGTAATTTTTCAGTAACTGTTAAAGTGGCCATTTTTGGTTTTCCCTCAGTTTCTGATATATAATATTACAGCAATGGACCCTCAAGGACAAAGCTTTAAATAAAGAGGTCAGTGTATGTGAAAGTAATCCCTATGAGCCAAAATCTCAGGCATCAGACTGCTCTATGTGCTGTTTCATTTTTTTCTACTCTTGGATCGGTGTGAGGCCACAGAAAGGGCCTATCCCTAATATGGTCATCTCTGGCAAAAAAAAGAAAAACCCAACCCACCAGCTGTTCAAACCTTCTGTTACAAGAAACAGCCAATCAGAATAAAGTTGGCTTAAAGGGGGAGGAGCTCAAATAGCTGGTTTGAGAGAGGGTGAACTGAGGGGCTACCCCAATGCCAGGTGTGAGATAAGAGATCATGAAGGCCACTCTAGTAGAGTCCAAGAATAAATGTACCGAGTTGGAAAAGAACAGAATAGGTGTTCTGGGTCCTGCTGTGGCAAACTAAATGGAACAGCACTGATCAGCATTAAGATAATTAGTTGCACCTTTTGTGTGCTCTGCTGCCTGATCTCCTCAGCATCAGAGAGGTGCTGGTTAAAAGGTGTTTTAGGAACATGTTGTTGGGGTTTAGTGGAGATCTGCGGTTGGTGAATGTCTCCAAAGGGACTTTTTTCGGTACTTTTCTGCATTTTTCCTCACATACAATGTTAAACGTGTTAAACTGTCTTTCTCTGCCTCACAGAGGCCACAGTACACCCCAGATAGTCTGAGCCGTTCATGTAGCAGCATCAGAGTTAACCACTGGTTTCCTAAAAGTCGGATGGGTGTCTTCACTATATGGCGTGAGGAGAGTGAGGTGCGTTATGTTAGTGATGCAGAGCAACATAAGGTGACTGTCCAAACCACCTCACAGGATTTGTTCCATTTTTCTAACAGGATCCAGTTATAATCAGTATATTCTCCTTTTAGATTTTTATCTGTAGGTCCATTTGTAAAACCTGCACATCTAAATCACATTTTTGTGCAAGAAGCCATACTTTAGTCAGAGTAGACTAAATGAAAGCAGTTTCCCAGTTTGAGTCAGTCCTACTGAAACCCCTATTCACACTCAGCTGAAGAGGCTGATCTACATATGGATCAATGTGTTGTTTCTGTTTACAGCAATATGAAAAAAACTCATCTTTACCTAACAGGACATTTTTCCACTAAAGCTCTGGGGGAAATTAGTTTATTAGTTTTTGTCTTCATGCCATTAACTATTGTTACCTGTTGTAAACAGCACTGAATCTTTAAATCCAGAGTGTCAGAAATGTTTTCTCTGTGTGTCATTTTTTGTTTGCCTTTGCATCAGATGCAGATTACTAGAAAGTTTATACAGATACTGATTTAGAAATCAATTGTTTGCATTCTTCTTTCCATATAATTTACCAGAAGGTTTAATTTTTTACCACTTTTCTCTCATCCTTTATGCCTCAGTTGTTTCTACTCTTAAGTAATCTGGTTTAAAGTAGTCGCACTGTTGTAACCAACCTATTTAAGTACAATCCTTCTAACTGAGTCCAACGTTATGAGCTGTCAGCACTGATGGTGAAAATAAATGACACAGGGAGGTTGGAGAAGCATTTCAGCAATGAGAAATTAACTCTGCAATAATGTAAGCAGCACACTCTGCTGTTACATCAGTTTGAGTTAAACTGGCAGTTTGTGAAGAGTCTGCCTTCTCTTGAATACAGTTGAACTAAATGGCACTCGTGGTGCTCAAAATGCCAAAAGATTTATGGAACTCAGCAACTATTGAACCGTATACACAGGATTTGGCACAGCATATCCTATGATCCAGAAGGTGACATTTTCAGGGTAGGTTTTGCTTATTTCAGCAACACAATGCCAGAGCACAGTCTTTACATATTAGAACAACATGGCTCTGTAGTAAGAGTAGGGCAGTCCAGACCTATGAACAAGTCTTTCATGAAAGTAACCTATCAGTTGTGTCTGACTGAAGGTATATTTGTTGGCTTCGTCCTGTAAGATGATTTTAGGCTAGCTCCTCTATAGAAAGGTTACACCAGGAGAGTATGTGATGTCAGTGAGTTGGGGTGAAAATTATTGGCACTGATGTGTGATGATATTAATTCTTGGTAGATGACGGTAATCCTGTAGTAGATAAAGGAGGAGATGGACAAGCTGAGCATGCATGATATTTGTATAAGTGTTTCCACAGTGTACTTTACATATTCACCTCATGAAAAGTCTCCAGTTTGAAACTGGGAGGAGACACAAGCAGTGTACTCCTAGTGCTGGTCCCAAGTCCAGATAAATGAGAAGGTATGTCTCAAGTCATATATGTAGATCCACTGTGGCAGCCCCTTGGGAAAAGGGAGGAGCTAAAAGTATCTTATTAGTAACACCTCTTTCCAGAAGTCATGACCTAGTTACACCCTCGAAAATCCACAGACAATGTTGTTAGCAGTTTCATGTATTATCTACTGTAATGACTACCTGACTGTCCATTAATGTCATTATGGTCGTTGCAGCAGGTCATTTGTTCTGATCCGTGAAAAGAAAGAACTTAAATCAGTAAAAGATGTCCACTGTTTCAAATTACTTTTAATCTCAAACTTCTTAAACAAAACTCAGTTCTTCTGATGCCTTAACAAAAAACTTAAAAAAAGAAAGTCCAAACGATCCAGTTTATTTAATGGGTAAACAAAGCAAACCAGAACAGTCAAACTGTTCGCTCTCCCACTGCAGCAACTCCTGGCTCAGGTTAAAGTCCTTGATTAAACACTCACCAGGTTTTAGAGTAAAAATGGCTCGTATAGAACTGCACCTGCTAACTGCAGAAGAAAGCGTGTATCTGCTGGGCCCGATACTAATGCTCAGATGTGTAAATGATGAGTGTGCAGCAAAATGGTATGAGCATAAATATGACAGCACTTTGTTTGCTTCCTGTGCCCAGTAACCCTCTGTTCTAACATAACTGCTCTTTGCATTGTGAGAAATTTCCACAGGCAGTCAGGAAGTCTGAACAGGAATGCTCCTTAGACCCTGTATGAGCGGACACTGTGATTGGGCCTGAATATAAAGCATCAACATTAAGGTAGCTGTACAGTAAACCTGCATTCTTTCCAATGACCAGCAGGGGGTGGTTATTCTTGGTGCAAAAGAGTTCAGACTGTGTAGAAGTTTGTGAATAAACCATCATTCTGGCCACTTGATCTATGACCCCAGTAACCATTCAGATTCCAGAGGAATCTGAATGGTTTCAGGACTCTATTTTGATCCTATTAGAGTCAAAGAAGCATATGAGTGTGCAGTGTCCCTCAGCGTCACATCATGATGTCTGGTTTCCAAAAAGATAAGATGGTGTCAGTGCAAGTGCTCAGTTTCAGGCTTCACCATCTTTTATATACAGCAACAGCCTGACAGGACGTGTCTCCTTCAGGTGTGCTGTAATGTTGACCAGCTTACATTATATGCTTCATGTAAAAGTTATTTTTTAAAATAGCTGGATCATGATATCTGGGATGAGACAACTTCTAAGTTTTTCAAATGCTTGCTTTTGGGCACTTTTGGAGAACACAAATCATGTGCTGTTATATTCAAGAGAAGGCAGACCTCTTTACAGCCCATAGCTCCAAAACTGGGCTGCT
>VUQH01017049.1:3070-30424 GCA_015106775.1 Etroplus canarensis | reverse complement strand
ATTATGAAACAAAATAATACCACAAAGCAGGCATCAATATGACAAACCACCTATCAAGCCAGCATGGGAATACACTATGCATTCAAAACTACAGCGAATGGTCATTTCACTTCCCAAACACTTATAGATTGTTGTTAAAAGAAGTTGATGCAACATAGTGTGAACCATGCCCCCGTCCCACCTTTTTCGAGACATTTTGCCAGCATTAAATATAAATGTTTAAAATGTAAAAAGTCACTGTTTTAATATTTGTTTTATTTGTATTGTTTTAATTACATTTTGACTTGAAATGATCAGCATATATTTTTCTTTACATTTTCTACAGCATCACCACTTTTCTAGGAATAGGATTGTACAAGGAGATGAAGGGTTTTTATGCAGGTTCTTGTTTCTCTCACAGACCAGTGATAGTAGAAATCCCTCACTTTGCCTCATTGGGACGAGGGGACAGAGAGCTTGTGGTCCTCCGCAGTGAGAATGGCTCAGTCTGGAAGGAACACCGCAACCGCTATGGCGATGAAGTGCTGGAAACTATTCTGAATGGCATGGATGAAGGTCAGTGGGATAGTAATGGATGTTCCCTCTGCAGGAGGCCTTGAGTGGTTGCAGATAAGTCAGCATTAATCTTGATGTATGCCCCTGGCATGACAGAAGAGGAACTCAAGAAGAGGATATGTTTTTTTAATGCAGAAGCTGCCTCAGTAGCATTGGATAAATAAACTTTTTTTCCACAAAGTATTCAGTTATAACTGAAAGTCTTAACTTGATTTGTTTTCTAACAGTAAGCTACTCTTTTTTCCCTCTTAATACTTTTCCTTTTCTCTCCTCTCTTTCACCTTGATATAGACTTGGAAAGTCAAGAGGAACTGGAGAAGAAGAGAATCCGTCGAATCATCTCCACTGACTTTCCCCTCTACTTTGCAGTAGTCTCTCGCATTCAGCAGGAGAGTGATCTCATTGGTCCAGAGGGTGGTCGGCTGACCAGCAAGCTGGTGCCCCATGTTGAAGCTATCTTCCCTGAGACTGCTGTTACCAAGAGAGTGAGGTTAGGACTGCAGGTAAGAAAATGAATCAAGGATGGACAGGGAGTGTGATTGATGAAAAGAATAACATGGAAACCCATTAGAGAGTCTATTCACATGTACACGTTTCATAATTGGCTTGAATGTTTATTATTTTGTTTGAGCAAAAAACAAAATCTGAATGTGCTCCAGAAATTACTAAGAACAGATGTTTGAATTACAAAACAACTGAGTCTGTAATTCAGGGGACTATGCCAACATTTTTGCCTGTGGCCTCAATTTCTACTTGCGCTGCTTTCAGCCCCTGAGTTGAAATCCAACAGATTTGATGTCATGAAGTTGATCTTGTGTCTGTTTGACCAATGAGTCTGAATACGCAGGAGTTTTAATGTCAGTTAAGGAGACTTGACACGTAGGCTGTATAGCAAAGTGCAGAGAGATTGATTTATTTTCTCATGGACCTTGATGTTTGAAGGAAGTTCATCATTTGACATTTGAGATTTTATATCCAGAAGTAATTTTTCTTTTAGTATTTTTAATGTAGCATTAGTGAGTATTGTAGACAAATATTGCAGGTTGTCATTTTTACTGTAAATTCTGTACATTTTTGAAGTAAATCAAGCATATAGGGAGACAGTTTTTAATCTTTGATCACTGACTGTAAGAATCCCATTAATAGAATAGAGTTGGGCACCATTTCTAAATTAGTATTTGCAACATGTGGTGTATGTCCTGCCAAACAGAAGCTTTTGGCAAATATTTGGCTGACTGTCACTCATCCAGACCTCCTCATACACACATATTTGATCTTGGCATGCACTCATGCTGACTGAGCTCTTTTCACAGTACACCTACACTTGGCTTTGTTTTCCAGGACAGGAAGATTATGATGGATTATGGCTTCTTCATTTCCGTTGCTTTGGTCACTTCAATGTACATTGTTTACATTGTTTGTCATGGCATTGATGTTATGTAAGGAGGTTGCATGAGTTTTACTTTGCCTTATGCTGGTCTGTTTTCCTTTTTATCCAGCCATTCGTCACTCCTCAGTTCCCTGATTTAAGTTGTGAGCCACACTGACCGAGCTGATGCACTGATCTGAGTTTATGAATTTGTTGCATGTGTGAGTATGGCTGGGAGCTTGATGTTTTGGTCTATTTCACATATGCTCTTCTGTTTTCTTTTGTATTATTTCCCTGCCTATGTACTATCCTTTCGGACCCTCTGTTATGCTGTATTTGCGATTGAGTTTATTTTTTACATACCTTACTGTATGCAGCCTTTTTTCTCCTGCCTTTTCATCATGTTCTCAGTTTGCTTTTTGCCCTCACCATTTTATTGTCAGGCACAACCAATCCCTGATGAGCTGCTGACTAGGCAACTTGGTAACCAGGCGACCTTTAGCCCAGTGGTCACCATCGAACCTCGACGACGTAAATTCCACCGTCCAATCGGATTACGGATTCCTTTACCACCATCCTGGAGGGAGAGTCCTCGTGATGCCGGCGAGGGTGATACCACCAGCTTGCGCCTCCTCTGCAGTGTCATCGGTAGGAATAACTTTACAGAGTTTTGTATTTCATTGTTAATATGTAGCAGAAATGTGTAGTATTAATTCATTTGTTGCTTTAAACAATTATTAATAGAAAGTGGGGTGTTATTGAGAATGATAATGTTCTGAATCAGATCTTCCCTGAAGCACTGTTAATCAGTTGTCAGAGGTCTTCCACTTTATAAGATAAACTGGTACACAGCCATCTTCAGCCAGACATTCAACACTGTGTAAGACTTAAGGAGTAATGCAAGTGCAATAATTTCAATCACTGCACAAATATAACACAGAACAAGACATTTTTTAATCTTTCTTCTCAAAAACACGTCAGTATTAATCATTTCATCAACTGTAAGACCTCATTTGTTATCCATAGGCTAGAATTTCCCAGCTGCTGGGAGTTTTCTTGCACACTGGAAGAACAAAAAGGCATTTGTAGGACAGTTTAGCAGAACAGAAAACGTTCTATACACACATCTGTCCATCCATCTATTTTCTTCTGCTTATCTGGGTCTGGGTCACGGGGCAGCAATCTAAGCGCAGAGGCCCAAACCTCCCTCTACCTGGCCACATCCTCCAGGGGGACACCAAGGCATTCCCAAGCAAGCCAAGAGATAGTAAGAAGTGCCCAGAATACCTCACCAGGAGACACCCCATAGGCATCCTGGTCAGATGCCTGAACCATCGCAACTGGCTCCTTTCAGTGTCAAGGGGCATCATCTCTATTCTGAGCCCCTCCTGAATGGCCAAGCTGCTCACCCTATTTCTAATGAAGACAACCTTTAGGAAACCCATTCCGCCATTTGTATCTGTAGTCTTATTGTTTTAGTCATAACCTAGAGGTCATGACCATAAGTGGTCATTAGCTTTCACACTTGACTTTTGACAAATGCTTGTATTTGTCATGCCTGGGCATGGTGAGTGGTGTGGACCCCAACGCAGGACGCGGAGACAGTAAGTAATCATCAAACATAGGTTTATTTAAATCCATAGTGACCAAAAGAAGAACAGGGCTAGCTAAACTTGGGAGACGAGAGGGAAGGACGCGACAGTGGCAGACCAGGAAGACAGGACTGAAAAACACAGCGACAAAGTGATAGACCAATGGGAAGGGGAGACACACAGGACATGAAGCAAACCGGGACGAAGACCACTAGGGAGACAGGTGGGCAGAGAATACAAGGAGGGGACCCGGCCCCCAACCGGGCTGGAATGGGTGAACCATGACAGTATTTAAACAGGAACACAAAAAGAGAATAGAGGCTTTTTTGTTTAAATTGTTAACTCTGCCTTGGAGTCATTTGATTTTAAAAGTTCAAAAATTGCTAAAATCTCACCATGCGTTGGAACCTTTGTCAGGACTAGGAAAAAACAATGAGCAAAAAAACTGTCTTGAGGTCCTGCACAAGGGATGCTAAGAAACACAGTGAAATTGCTCAAGTAGGATGACAATCCTGCAAATATAAAATGCCATGCAGGAGGTGTATAGACCAAGGATAGCTATTGGCTAATTGAGAACAGGTAGGAAAACTAGCATAGAGGAGGTGAAATTAAGTAATCAAGACAAACTAAGATTACAAGATAAAATAGGAAATTCTGTAGGAATTGTTATGGCAGCATTCCTGGGGCCTGTGTGGGTATAGTAGAGGACTACAAATACCTCAGTGTTCACATTGACAATAAACTGGACTTAATTAAACAAAGAGAAGCCATCTACAAGAAGAACCAGAGTCGTCTCTATTTTCTGAGATGACTTAGGTTCTTCAATATCTGCCGGACGATGCTCAGGATGCTTTATGAGTCTGTGGTAGCCAGTGAAATCCTCTATGCTATTGTATACTGGGGCAGCAGACTGAGAGAAATGGACACCAACAGACTCAACAAACTGATCCACAAGACCAGTAACAACTTGGGTGTGGAACTTGACTCTCTGACAGTGGTGTCAGAAAGGAGGATGCTGTCCAAGTTGAGGACAGTATTGGTCAATCCCTCACACCCTCTCTATGATGTACTGGACAGGCACACGAGCATGTTCAGCAGTAGAATCATTCTTCCACGATGCACCACAGAATGCCACAGGAAATCATTCCTACTTGTGGCCATCAAACTCTAAGATTCCTGCCTGTGACACCTTGACTCCTTCCTTTCGATAGCCATATCTTGTACAAATTGTACATAGTGTTTAACTGTGGAGTTATTTATGTTACATATTACAGTTTATATATACATGTTTATATATTTTAATCTTCATTTTTATGCCTTTCAGATTTATATTTATTTACATATAACTGAGTGTCTGTAACAAAATCCAATTTCCCCTTGGGATTAATTCATTTGATCTGATTCTGATACTGGGAGAGGATTGTAAGATAAGTTAGTCAGGGATTTCCACCCATGTCGTTTCTCCTCCTGCAACCCTGCAGCCACATATGGGAACATAACATTAAGTTTTTCTGTACCTTATACATATTCTGCTCAACATAGACCTGTTGCATCCCATGCATCCCAAACAAGAGCTAAGGTCTCAAGAGATTTAATAGGGCATTATGATTGTTGTGTTTCAGGTGGGACAGCACCAGCTCAGTGGGAGGACATCACTGGAACCACCAAGCTGATGTATGCCAACAACTGTGCCAATTTTACCACCAATGTATCTGCAAGGTGAGCTCAGTAGTGATCAGAGCAATTTTCCTGCGCACATCAGGATTATCTAAGGTTTCCAGCTGTCATATGTATCCTTCTCTTTTCTCCTGCCATTTCCAGATTCTGGCTGGCAGACTGCCCACGTACGGCAGAGGCAGTGACCTTTGCTAATCTGCTGTACAGGGAGCTAATGGCAGTTCCATATATGGCAAAGTTTGTTATTTTTGCAAAGATGAATGAAGCACGTGAGGGACGCCTACGTTGTTACTGCATGACAGATGACAAGATGGACAAAACTCTGGAGCTGCACGAAAACTTCACAGAAGTGGCCCGGAGTCGAGATATTGAGGTCAGCACTGGGTCACACAAAGCGAACTTGTTACTGAGAGCAGAAAAACTTTTCTTGTACAGAACAATTTAAATAATCTGAATTTAATTGCAGCTATTCAGAAGTCATACTTAAAGCATGTTTTCAAAAAATTACTGCTCTTTATTTATTTATTTCATAATAGACTCTATTTTCTGCACCTACATAGATCTTTGGTTTTGGTTTTGTGGGTAAGGTGTGAGAAATCTACATAAACTCTTCCTGTGAACAAGTGTTCATAAAATACTAGAAAAGAAGTAAATTCCATTTTTTTTTAAGATGGGGAAAAAAAATAATGTTTCATTTTTCACAGCTAATGGAGGGCATGCCTCTTCACCTGGAGTGTTCTGGGAACTTGGTCCCGATCCGAAAGGCCACTCAGCAGCCTCGTAGCTTCAGCTTCCAGGCCTTCAGAGATAACAGACTGCCTGTATCTGTCAAGGTCTGTCTCTAGCTTCTTATTACTTGCTACATGTTGCTACAGTATTATGTGTGCATACTGTATGTAAAAGTGTGTTCATTTTGTTGAGTTTTTGAGTTCAGTATGTCAAGGACCTTCTCACTGTCTCTCTCATGAGCACCTGCTGATGACCCAAACAACCTGTTCACGGTGGTTTTGTGTTTGCTTTTCACTCTCATATCAGTGATGTAAACATTTAGATAACAGTACATTGTTGTGCTCCCTCTGCAGTGATTCAGCACCACAGCAACGTTACACCAAACAAAAAGTTTAATCCTGTATATTCATACAGTATCACAGAAATATGCATGTCTACGATTTTTTTCCAAAGTTCAAGTTTTTTGTTCTTTTTATATTTTCGTTTGCTTTTATTCAGAGGTAGAGGTATTACTGTACATCCCACTAATTTACTTAAATGTGTTCCTTTGCATCACTGTGAAATTACTTTTTTATCAAAAGCGTCATAATTTCATCTGGGTTTTTCCTGCATTATACTGTTGCCCTTCTCTTAAACAGATGGCCTGTGTATTTGTTCTCATCCTGTCCGTATATACTGTATCTACAAGCTTTGTCATGCCTGCCCTGTCATCATGTTTATGTAATTTTCATATCAGTGTCTTACCGTTCATTTGTGTCTGTCAGTGTGACATACAGTACTGTTTAGTATCTGTTAATTATCAGCTTGATGAATAGCCAAGCAACAAACAACTTACCTGTCTAGCTGTCAACTCTCTGGGGTAATTGTTTGCATGTCCTGTGACTCCCTCACTTTCTTTGCCTGCCTTCCTATCTTGCGGCCTTGCCTGTATGTGTCTGTCTCACTGTCTCTCTTTCTCTCTCTCACGGTCACTCTGTAACTGTCTGGTCTGACAGACGTCCAGGTAAAATGTGCAGGTAAATCTCTCCCTCTTGCCTGCCTGTGGACTGCTTCCATCCCTGTTTCCCTTTGCTTCTCGTCCCATGTTACTGCCCCACATGCTCAAGACAGTTGTTGAGGGATCTAATACCCTTTTTGATCTGTTTTTCTTCCTCATGCTCATTCTCTCTTTCTCTACGCTGTCTTTTTTCTTTCTTCTTTGCTCCCTTTGCCTTCCCTTTCTTTTCTGCTCATTCTTTGGTCTTTTCTCAATATCCTTTCTCCCCCTGTATCTTACTCCATATTCTTGTACACCTCTCTCTCTCTCTCTCTCTCTCTCTCTCTCTCGCATGCTCTCTCTCTCTCTTGCTCTCTCTCTCTCTCTTTTTCTCTCTCTCTATGCCTGTCTTCTCTCTATGCTAGGTCAGAGACAGTAACAAAGATTCCACTGGGTTTTTGTCTTTTCTGCGGAAGTGCACCAAGTATGAGGACACGCAACACGTGCTGTGTAACCTTAACATAACCATGCCACCTTGTGTCAAGGTAAGGATTAGCTCGGAAGCATGCTTCAGCATGCACGCATACTCTATATAGACAAAAGTTCCCCCAGTCCCTTTTGCAGCTTTAACAGCTGCTAACTCTTTTGGGAAGGCTTTCTACAAGATGGTGGATAGTGTTAGTGGGAATTTTTTTCTCCCAGAACATTTTTGAGGTCAGGCAGTGATTCTGGGCGCTGTGATTTTTTTGTCTCGCAATCTCCGTTCTATTTCATCAGAAAGCTGTTGTATGGGGTTGAGGTCAGGGGTCTGGGCAGGCCAGTCAAGTTTTTACACACCAAACTCAGCCAGCCGTGTCTTTGGACCTTGCTGTGTCTCTGAGAGTGTCAGATAGCGAAAGGAATGCTTCCAAAGGAAGCATTTCCATTGCTTTAGAGTCTTGTGGTAGTGTTCCTTGCACAACTCCATCTGCTGCAATCGTGAGATGTCATTACAGTACCATGCTCAAATTCAGAAGTACCTGAATTAAATTATTAAGAGGTGTGGCCCAATACTTTTGTCCATATAGCGTATATAATTGTTTATATTTTTGAATTTTCCTAGATGACCACGACTCAAGAGAAAGTTCTGGCAATGTGACATTTTCCCAGAGAATAGCCGTTTTGTTCTTGTTCAACAAACTGACCCTTTTCGAATATTTGAAATGGAGAATGTTATTGAAATGTGCAATTTATAATATACACCGATCAGACATAATATTCTGACCACCTGTCTACTATTGTGTTGGACTCTCTTTTGCTGGCAAAACAGCCCTGACCCGTCAAGGCATGGGCTTTACCGGTTCACCACTGTTCCTTCCTTAGACCACTTTTGATAGATCCTGACTACTGCAGACCAGGAACACTAGGTTTGGAGTTTGCAGTTTTGGAAATGCTCTGACCAAGTCCCATCATAATTTAGCCCTTGTCAAACTCACTCAAATCCTTGCGCTTGCCCATTTTTCCTGCTTCTAATACATCAACTTTGAGCACAAACTGTTCACTTGTAGCCTAATATTTCCCACCCACATCACCTGTCAGTGGTCATAATATTATGCCTGATCAGTGTATAACCATATTCATTTAACATAGTCTGAAACCGATTACTTTAGAAAATGAAAGCCAGTACTGCATACACACTCATACAACTAAATGACTGGTAAAGTCAATTTCAGTATTTGCACTCAAAATCCATGTAATTTCTGCATAGCCATAAATAATGAAACAGCATGCAACATCATGAAACCCTTAAGGTTAGGCTGCTTAAATTGAAAGAAATGCTACCTTTATGATGAATTTGGAAGTTTTAGTTCCATAGGAATTTTATACTGTTGGACTGACAGACTACATTAAAGGTATGGAGACTCCTTATTATTAAGGTTTGACTTATTTCATCCTCGCTGTATTTCACCTGGATTATTTTAACATACAACTTTTATTGTAACAGGAGTTTTTCTGAAGTGCTACATCCTTCTTATGTTACATGGGTCAAATAGTATTTTTTAAAATGTAAAAAGTTCCACATTAAATGATTATTAGATAGTAATTGTATTTTAATTCTTCAAATTTTTTAGGTTGTTGGAAGTGAGGAGCGCAGACGAACATTAACCCCTCTCGCTCTGAGAGAACGCTACAGTGCACTAAATGAGCCCGGTGTGGGTAAGTCTTGCACTGCCTGACCTTTAGCCCTCTCCAGATATACACACAGTGGAGTCGGGCACTGAATGTTGAATGTCCCTTTACCCACAACCCTGCTTCTTACTCTGCCCTCTCTGATTTCTGTCCCGTGTGCACGCATGGCACAAAGACTGAGCCTTGGATGCAACGCACTGCTCTAGAATATCCCCCTAAGTTATTTGCAGTGCAGTTAGTGGAAACATGTTGAATGTGCAGTCAAAAGACGAACAGCAGCCCCCAGTATGACCTGAAATGGCTCCATGGCACATGGCAAATTAGCCTTTTCTGTCCTGAGTGTCCTGGTAGCTGTGACAGTCAATGAATGACTTCTGTGATTGGTTTTGCATGGCGCTGGTCTCCACTGCGATTTCCAATGGCATGGCAGCAGATGCTGTTAGCATTAGCACTGTAGCTTAGCACTGAGAATGGGCAGGACCTCGCAGTGGAGCAAGACAGATGAGCCCTTATACTGGCCTGTGGTAACTAAACAGAGTTAAGATGACTGTTCTGATTGGTTTAAAAGGTGGTGATGGTGGGTGTGGGTGAAGAGAAAAGGCCTTTTCTGTCTATCAAATACAAAGCGCTGCTATATTGCACCTTAGTCTCTCTGTAATGGTTACTGAATGCTACTATGGTGAGTGGGACAAGCATTTGAATGAACCCCAAATTATAACCTTCCCTGTTCACATGGTGTACCCTGAGGATTATATGGATAAAAAACAATGTTGTGGGTATTGCTTATTTCCTCTAACAGAACGATGTTTGTCAAGGTAAGTATTGCTACTCAACTGTCAAGTCTTTTAGGTCACAGATGATTAATTAAAACCACAAGAAGACAATCAATCAATACAAGCAGCCATTTACTATGCTTATGTCATACCTGTCAGTGACATTGGATTCAGTATTTTTGCACTAAGTCTAAAAACTTCATTCTTGTTTTAAAAAAGAATATCAAATAATGTAGATACACTCACAGGCTACTTCATTAGGTACGCTTTGCCTTTACTAGATTGGACCCCCTTTTGTCTTCAGAACTTCCTTAAATAGAATTAGAAATAGATTCATCAAGGTGCTGGAAACATTCCTCGGAAATTTTGGTCCATATTGACATGATAGCATCATGCAGTTGCTGCAGATTAGTTAGCTGCAAATTCATAATGCAAATCTCCTATTCCCCTCGCATCCCAAAAATGCTCTATTGGCTCTATTTGCTCAAGGAACTGCCACTCACTGGATATAATTTCTCTGTTTCAGACCATTCTCTGTAATCCCTGGAGATAGTTGTGTGGTAAATTCCCAGTAGATAAGAGTTGCTGCCATGTGATCAATTATATGTGTTAAAAAGCAGCTAAACAAGTATACCTAACGAAGTGGCCTCTGTGTGTATTTCTTGCAATAAAATTTTTATTCATTAATGTTTATATTCTCATAAAGATCTGTTGGACTGTTCAAATAAGTTTTTATAACCTAGTTGATAGATACCACCTCTTTTACTTAAATTTACATTTCTTGTCTTGATTGCACCAGCTTTTCCAGCTGTGTTGTGTGTTTCTAATCTACCTGTTTTTTCTTTTTCTTTAGCCACAGTGAATGCCATGGAGAGGACTGAACTCAAAATCAACATCATATCTGAACAGCTGGGTTTGAGCTGGGCAGGTTAGTCACATCAGACAGTGTATCAGTATAATGTGTAAGTTTAAGTGTGCCTTGAAATAACCAGCATGGTGTGACCTCACTGGTTGCAAAAAGAAGTGTAGTTGTATAGAAGTCTGTGGCAACTCTTAGTCCTCTTATGACCTCTGTAAACACCTTTCTGTTAAGTTTATGTTTTCAAATACCAGTTTTAAGCTGTATTCAGTACAACTTCATGTTTGTTATATGGTTCCTATCCAGCCAGCCAGCCATTTTCTTCCATGTATCCAAGTCAGAGTCATGGTAGAGTGCCTCTATTAACTCAGAATAACGCGTGCTAAAAAGAACACTTCATAACTACTTCTTGAAAAGTCCAAATATTTTTACAGTTTGTGAAGACGTCCAGTAGGTCAGGTCTTATATGGTACCCATATGTATCAAAAAGGAGGGTATGCTTTTGTGTAGGACTACCTTGTGATTGACATGTCTGTACTGTATCAGCGTGTACTGCCAACACCAAAATAGCAACTGAGAAAAAGAAACTCCTTGGTCTATGATTTTAATCACTAAAGCAAATGTTAGGAACACTTCTGCCTCCAAGTTACAAGTTGTAGCTAGTCTGGCTCAGACTTGTTCCCCGAACAACCTGCCACCAAATAAATATATAATTATATATATAATTATATAATTTATATAATATATTTATTTTTGCCATGTCTCATTTCAAACGCTCCCACACCCCAGAACTTTCATCAATGACTGACAAGAAAAAAGGATCCATGTTGAATTTTACTAGGTATCAGCACAATAGCATCAGTAAACATTTGCTTGTTTCTTTTTCATATAAATAATTATATCTATTTACTTTAGTTTCTCTCTATAGTTTCACCTTGTTGTCCACACCCCACCTGCAGCTCTTCGTCCCACCAGTGGGGCCTACCCTCAGTTTGAGAACCACTGACTTAAACCACACCACTGCTGACCAGAAGCACCTCACATGCCTTGCTGTTTTGGTGTGCTCCAAGCTAATTATTTTGGGCATAATGGTTTCCCTCTCTTAAAGTCTCCCATCCCATATGGTGATTTAATAATCAGCTGGGTAGCTGCCTAATATATCATAGAACCTCAGAAATGTTGTTCACCTAATGTTTAAATAGTTGTAATGTAGCATTTTGTCTCATTGATATAAATATATGCTGTATTTTTCTTTCCATTCTTGATTGTATCCATCAGAGTTAGCACGAGAGCTTCAGTTTGGTGTGGATGACATCAATAGGATCCGTGTAGAGAATCCAAACTCCTTGCTGGACCAGAGCTCTGCCCTTCTGAACCTATGGGCCAGCAGAGAAGGCAAAAGGGCCAAGAGTAAGTCAACACTATATCCCTTTAAAAAAGAAAGTAAATGAGTAAAGCTGTGTCTTTAAAGTGTTTAAGCTGCATTTCTTGAGTCATCCACTTTGTACATACTTTCAGCAAATATATGTTACGTTTAGTCACTCTGCCAATTGAAGCTATTGCTTAGTAAGGGTTAGGGTTAGGCTTAGTAAGGGTTAGGGTTAGGGTTTGTTTTTTTATTAAAAAAACAAAAACCTTTTTATCCCAAGAACTTGCCTGAAAATTATTGTGCTTTTTAAGTTTTTTTCAGTATCAAATTAACGCAGTTTTAATTTGCTTTACTTTAATTAGGGATGCATTAGCTGTCAAATTCTTAGTTAATTCTGGTGCTATTAACAATTTGGCCAATTCCTATTTTTATTTGTTTAATTTTGCTCTTATTACCTGTTACCCCATATATCCTGGGGAAACAAAGAAATCATCATCAGCTCTCTTTTATGCAATTTTTGAGCAGTTAACTAGTGTAAAATGACACAACAAATAATGATTGGTTAATAACATTGATAAATACTTTTTTATGGCTGATATGCTGATATCCATCAGCAAGGCTAACATTGGTGCATCCTTTATTGCTGTGCATACACTACAGAAGAGACATTTAAGCTATAGCTCGAAAAAAAGTCTAAAAACAAAGTGATAAACTGTGAAATGTTTGCCTCTCAGTGGAGAGCCTGTATGCTGCTCTGAAGAACATTGATCGCGCCGACATTGTAACCTCTCTGGAAGGTCAGGCTCCACAACCAGCACCTGGTTCTTCAGAAGAAGGTGCCTGTCGACTTGGTGACCGTGACTCCACCCTGTTATCCCCCAGCGTCATTAATGGTAAGACGCACAATACTTCAAACATCACATACACAGGACATGTGAGAATTAGGCTAATATTTTCAGTCAGTGAATTACCCCCTTACAATTAGATAGCAAACATATGCTATGCTTTATTCTTACATTAAATACCTTACTAATTTAAGGCTAGTGGAATAGTTACCAAAACATTTGATTTGTATAGCTAGACGTGATTTAATTAAATATGGCATGAACATTCATTCTCATTCATGTTCATTGGTGTTCATTGCAAGACTGATGTTCACTTGATGATCTGTAACTGTCAGAAATGGAAAGTTCTCAGAAATTTGCTGTACAAGAAGATTTTAGAAGCAACAATAATCAGTTTCCTTCAGTGATCAAGTACATTTGGTATACTTGGTCATTTGCAGACAGATAAATTCAGATGATATCAGGAAGTGCTCAAACACAGGGTAAAAAGGAATGAGGGATTCCACAAAAAAGTAGTCTACATGTCTAGAAAGGAATTTCATGGATTGAATCTGAGACAAAATTCTTCAGCATGAGAAGGTGAGGCTGTTGTTCTCATTTACTTTCCACCTCTGAAAACCTTCTAGCCTTCTTTGAGTCTGGGTAACAGCCAATTTACCTTGTCTCTGTTGCCCCACAAGAGATCACGGAAACAAGGCTATCGCGCCTAGTGCACAAGCCACGTGTTATTAGACCCCCGTTTTTCAGAAGGGGTAAGTTGAAGGGAACCCGGGTTGCATGGTGGTTTGCTGCTCATGACCTGTACTGTACATGATGATGATGATGATGATAATGATGAATCTCAAATAATGTTTTTGAGGTCTGAGGAATGATGTCATTCTTCCACCATGAACCAAGCCTTTTGCAGCATGCACTAACACCGCCTCTCTCCACTGGGGCACACATCATTTTTTTTCTTTTATGCTTAAGTTAGACTTTTTCACACCTCATACTTGAGCCCTGAACATGATGGCATTTATTCTTACTTAATATGAGAAACGAGGATAAATCCCTTTCACTTTTCCTGACAGGAGTTTAAGTATAAGACACTGTAAGGGCAAACAACGACCACTTAAGATATGGGTAATTCCTCCTTTTTTTATTACCACGTTTGAGATTGTTTAAATTATGTGGGTGTATGTGTGGCTATGTGCGTGTGTGCACACATACATGCATGTGTGTGTGCATACACGCCTTTGTGTGTCCTGTCTGGGATGGATACACTAGTCAAAAGTGGCACTGGTACACAGATGATAGTGTGCTCTGGGCCTCCATACCTTGTTTCTATCCCTGCCTCTTCCTTTCTCTTTCTTCTGTCTGAGAACAAGATAAAATTTCACCTGTTAGGTTGGGCTCGATTGACAGCAGACATTGTTCGATAAGCACAATGTTCTTGCAGTCTTGAAATTTTGTCTTTTCCTTGGGACCCTGTCCTACTTTCTGTCTTTTTTCTCTGAACCTGTGACATGTCATATCTGCTGCCCAGCCGCCCCGCTCCTCCTCCTCCTCCCTTCTCCCGCTCTTCTTCCTCCTCACAGCTCTTCCTGTCCGACCTCTGACCTCATATGACCTCATGTTGACCTCTGGGCCTCCTCTTCTCTTGTCATCTTATTTTCCCGTGCTCCTCCCTCGTTCAGTCGAGTGGGGACCCTCTCCTCCTCTTTAAAACAGCTCTGTGTGTCTACTACAGTTTGTGCATGTGCATGCTGCATGTTTTGCTGTTCCAGTATCTCTGTGTGTGTGTGTGTGTGTGTGTGTGTGTGTGTGTGTGTGTGTGTGTGTAGGTGTGTGTGCGTGTGTGTGTGTGTGTGCGCGCGTATGTTTTAGACTTAGGTTTCAGTAAATAGCCTGCCACTGAATTTAATTTAAAGACACTTACACTTGAAAGAAATTTACATCTACTAATAAATTTTTTCTGGTTGAAAGACCTTTCAAGAAACTTGGCTCAACTCTGTATTTTAGTTGCATAAAACTATTTTAAAATACATTTTTAAAATAAGGCTAACTTTTGTCTATATAGTGACAGGTGTGTGTGTGAGTGAGGAGTTTGTTGAATGAAATAAATTTGCCGTTTATGACATCTTTACATGCATGGCATGTCTTCAATGTTTGAAGTTTCCTTCACACTGTAAAATATTTTCTCTGTTCAATGGGTGTATTTCAGTCTTGTTTTTAATGCTATATTAACAAACAAATGTTTTATTTTTATTTTTCCTGTAAAATAAATGGTGTGCTTTCAATGCTATGCTGTAACACATGGTCAGCTGCATAGCAAATAATGCTCAGCATACAATGCTGCTGTGTCATGATGTCTTCATTCATGGGCAAAGTAATTTGTCTTGAAAATATTTCTAATAACCTACATTTTCTGTAGTTTGTACATCTTTTATTGATACATTTTTACAGATTGGTGTGATTGGTTTGTCAAATATAATGCCAGAAAAATTAGTATGAATTATTTATAATTTAAATTTCTACACTATGTTTTGCCCAAGTCTGATGACAGACTCACTGCCCACATTGTGTGAACGTTATCTGCCAGCAGGGATGTTGCTGTGAGGTGCGTGTTTGTGTATTGGTTCTGGTATGTGTGGTATTTTCTGTATATCTGAGCCTCACCTGTGAGCTAAAACGTGTATGTCCTCCTCATCTGTATATTGTGTGCTTATGTGTGCGGGTGTGGGGTACAGAGTGCAGTGGTAGCGTGGTGTGTAGTGTGTTGTCTTCTTCTCGTCTTTTCTCTTGTACCATGAGAATCCCTGTGGAGTTTATTTGTGCATCACTTCATCTTGTGCCTTTGACACCTGTGTGTGTGCGTGTTTGTGTTTCAGCAGCAGGAGTGAAGGGAAGGGCGAACCCACGTTCATCTAACTCATTCTAAATTTCATTCTAATTCTGACTCATTCCCTCCCTGCTCACCTCATTCTGACGCCACCTCTGACCATCCTGGCCCTGTACCATCCCAGAAACACACACACACATGCTTACCCACACTATGATCCATTAGTGCATAAACTGTGAGACAATTACTTACACAGTAAAGGGGTATTTCACCCATTAATACATTTACTGCAGTGGATCACATTAGAAAAAAGTTTAGGTTTGTCTGCTGTGAGAAATAGCAATAGCTATTCACTGAAAAATATAGAAATGTTTTTTTGACAGTACAAGGTATACTCTGCTATGTTGTTTCACTCAGTCATTTTCTCCTTATAGCTGGATTTACCATTCTACATATTGATAGATTGTTTCTGCAATAAATAAATAAAAAAAACAGCAGTGTAACAACATCTAAGAAACTTTGTGTTAATTTTCAGCTGCATCTCACTTTGAACTGTTTTTTGTTTCCACGGCTGAACATCAGGGCATTTTCTATTTAGTACAGAGAGATACCAGAATGTTTTTTTAAGGGCCATATTTTTTATTTTAGTGTTTAACCCAAACACTCCTTCAAATCTATAGTCACACCAAATGGTATAGTATAATTATAGTTAATGGTATAGTATGTTGTACCACTTCAAACTGACTCATTAGAGTCTAATATCATAGGTTTTTACAAATAAATTTGCTTTGCCTCTTTTTGTCTGTGCTTGGTTTAGCAGCAGTGGACCTAGTGGCAGGATGTAGTGAGGATTAGGACAGGAAATAATATGTTTTAGTGTAAGAAGGCATTTTAATTATTGTGAGCATTATTTTGAGTTTAACGGAATATACTTAGTATTCTTTTGGTTGTCTGTTCAGAGCACAATCTCACACAGCTCTACTTTGTTTACTCTACAGAGTTGTGTCATTGTAATCTGTCAGTGCGAAGTTCAGTGTTTTCTCAGAATTCCACTGGAAATGTAAACACATTCAGACTTTGACTATATGGGTGAATACTCCTTTACTGTTAAATTTAGCCTAATTTCCATTCATCTGAACTCACTCTTATTCACATTATTGGCTATTAATCAGTCAATCCCCAATCCAAATTTGTGTCAAAATGTGAGTTTACCATGTTCAAATATCACCAAAGGTCTACATGTGGTTTATAAGCTTCACTGACATTTCAAAACATTTATTTATATATG
This sequence comes from Etroplus canarensis, assembly GCA_015106775.1. Classification (NCBI taxonomy): domain Eukaryota; kingdom Metazoa; phylum Chordata; class Actinopteri; order Cichliformes; family Cichlidae; genus Etroplus; species Etroplus canarensis. The sequence continues at coordinate 13,402 of VUQH01017049.1, read as the reverse complement.
AAATATTTGCATTCAGAATAGTTTTATGTTTATTTTAGATAATGAAGTAAATGTAGTTTTTTAAAAAATAATGAATACATCATAGTCTTACTCTGTCAAAGCCATTCATTTAAAACTTATAATTAATATATATATGTATATATATGTGTGTGTGTGTGTGTATATATATATATATATATATATATATATATATATATATATATATATAAAAATTATATATTTAAAATTCATAGTAAATAAAGCACCAAACACTGAAGAGTAAAACTGAGACTGAAATCATATAAAATTATTTTTAATAGAATTCATTGAGATTTTAAAAAAGTTAAAGAAGTGAATTTTATTTTTAACTCATTATTAGATAAATTAGTACAAAATACAGTGTGTGATGTATGTATGTATTTGACTGTGTGCTTCTGTTTGCCCTTTTGTATCTTACTAACTTGCTGAATTTACTGTCAAGTATTCACACAAATTATTATACTCATTTATTCTGGATCTAATAATGGAAATATGTATGACGAAAAGTCTAATCTATTTATGTCTAATATAAACATCAACATCTTAGTCCTAATGAATCTTGTAAAAGGCTATGCAGAATAACATGAAATAACACACGCTGCAACAGAAAAAAATCTGTTTTAAAAAATACCCCTTCATTTTAGAATAAATAGAGAGAAATATACAAAATTTTAAATAGATTTTGTGTGTGTGTCGGTGTGTGTGGATGTATGTGTGCACACTGTAATTTTTTGGGGGGGTCGGGAACCTTTGGCACACAGACACATAAATGCATGACTCTGATGTGTAGCTACAGTCTAGGTGAAAGCAGAAGTAACTTGCATTTTCCACTGCAGAATCTGCAAGATGCTGCTGACTCCCATGCAGGGACTTGTGACAGGGGTTGGAACGATAAGAAACATTTCATTACAGCTTTGGCATTTGTATCACAGCTGCATTATTGACAAAAAAGAAATTCCTACAGTCATCTGTGTGGACTAGTTTGTCATTCCTGAAACAGCAAGGCTTTACCTTGATTGGATGTTAATCTAGATCAAATTCCCTAAATCCATACCAATGAGTTCCAGATGTGATGTGACCATGACACTTAAAACTATTTGGAGCACTTCTCCTGGATGTTATTTAGATCTTAAAGGGAACCTAAGTGAAGCTATTTGTCTCTCACACAAACTACTTGAAAATATCGTGCCAACCCCACAGTTGACAAACGACTCTACACTCACCTTTTGTTGCTCTTATTGAGGAACAGTTAATGTTCTGCAGATTCACTTTCTGAAAGTGGCACCAAACTAGAGCCCAGCATCATTCACCTCACCAACAATGAATGATACACCAAATTCTTTACTCCTTCACTTCACATATTGCTGTGTCCCAATGACAGTAACCTAAACAGCATATCTTGCATCAAACTGAAAAACGTGTGTTCAATTAGAAAAAGCAATAGCTTTGTTTGGAAAGATAAGAGTCTTTTCCTTCTTCCAGTGGCATCCTTGTGTTCTGCCTTTTAAACCGAAAGTATAAAAGCAACATATTGGCAGGGATTAATTGAAGGTCTCTGAGTCAAAATTACTGGCTCATCAGGACATGCTAATTCTAAATTAAAACTCTAAACTGTACGTAATAAAGACAGACTTTAGTCTTGGTATATTGGGACAGAGCTGAGCCTCACTGTTTCCCTTGTAGGTTGGAGAAACAGTCGACCCACCTTCTCCCCACCCTCCCAGTGGCTGTGCCTGCTTGGTGTTAGTCTATTTCTTGTCTCGCCCCTGTCTTCCCTCCAGGTTATGGGCTGGTGCAGGAGGAGCTTCTGTCCCCGGCCTCCATGCAGTACAGCTTGCCTTCTCCACTGGGTGTGGAGCCCTACTGGCAAGAAGTCTCCAGCCTTGAGTGCGCCCCCATTGCCACCACAGAGGAAGACACATTAATGGAGATGTCGGATGTTCAGGTGTGGCCAGCAGGGGTCAGTCCCTCGTTGGTTACAGTTGAGGACTCGTCACTAGAGGGCAGCAGTCGGGCTGACGACTCCGAGGGTGCCACTCTCTCCTTACCCTGCAGCTTGGGCCGCCCAAGCAGCGGAGCCAGCGGGGCCAGTGGTTCCATCATGGAGCTGGAAGAAGAGGAGGAGGAGGAGGAAGGGGAGGTTGAGGAGGAGGAGGTGCCACTGGAGCCAGCAAGCACACTGGCAGAAAGGGACAGGGTGAGGGCCAGTGGTGCTGTTCCCAAGGTCAATCTAAATGGCCAGCTCGGAGGTCAGAGGTCGGACGCAAGGAGAGTGGAGGCCTTGGGTGTAGGAGGAGGAACCAAAGGAGGAGGGGGAATGGTAGGGCTGGGCTCAGTAGAAGGGATTTCTGTTGTTGCAGGCCAGCAGGTGTATGCCCAGAGGTGTGAGATGACTGGAATGAGTCGGGCAACAGAGCACAACGGGGACAACCGGTAAGTCAGCAAAGTGTGATCAAAGTCACTATATAAAGTGTTCCTGTACTAAGACTAGCTCCTAACATATCTGTTTTTTTTTGTTTACCCCCTCTCCCCCTTTGCTTTATTTGCATTCTGCTTTTCAGGATGGTGGGAGGAGGAGCATTTCAACCCTACTTGCCAGACAAGGACTCCCTACAAGGCTGGGTGGGCTCGATGTCATCAGGGCATGACGGCAGCGTTCCAGGCTTGCACGTGGCCCAGGAGGCTCTGCTGACTCCGGTGTGTGACACGGGTTACTCTCATGTGCTGCGTGGGCGCCTCCTGCAGGGCACGCAGCCCTTTGACAAGGGGCTGGGCTTCTCTCATCAGGAGGCAGGCCAGCGAGCTTGGGAACAGGAGCAGAGGCAGGGCCAGGTCAGGTTGCAACGCCGACCACCACCTGCCGCTTCCTGCGCCTGGAGGGGGAACATCTTAGTCCATCTCTTTATCTTTTTTTTAATGGTCAAAGGAAAAGACAGTCATTTCGTTTGATTTTTTAATCATCAACACTTTTATTCTCACTGAACAATCATCAACTCGGATGATTGATCATGGTCAAGTCACACAGCAGATTGATGTGTTGTGTGGCCCAACACATCTATTGAAAATCTGCGCACTGATTTGATTTCACATTTCTGATTGCAAATGTCTTTTTAATAATTATGAATTGTTTTTTATATAGATTATGTCCTTTTTTAACAGAGAGAAGAGAAGGAGGACTATGTTGCTGAGGCACAGTTTATTGAAGAACGTGGAAATGTGCTTGCTAGAAAGGTGAGTCAATTGTGGGGTTTTTTTTCATTTCCAGTGAGTCATGGTCATACCAAAGTTATAAAAGTTTCTTATTTGTCATGAATTTTATGTTATGTTATTTTATTTATTCTTTTATTTACAGTTTTGGTTAGTTTTCAGAGCAAATTTGTTCATTTAACCCTATTGTTTAAAATGTCTTTGTTTTAGTTTAGTTTTTTGTTTTATGATGACGGGCAAGATTTATGATACAAGAACTTGACTCACTGCACTGAAACCATCTAAGTATAAATAGACATGCACCAAAACTTTTCAATGCGATTTGTGTTAACAAATTTGACCAAACTGACAAAGACAAAAACTACCTAACTCAAGGATGTTATCTGTCTATTTGCATAGGTCTTTAGCTACATAAAGAGAAGAATTTTATGTATGTAACCTGCAGTCCTCCAGAATTCAAAAGCCTTTTGCCCAACAGAGATGATGCTTTCTGCAGCAACAATGCTGAGTTTGCTTGAACAGGAAAAGGGAGTGGCCATAGAATCCACTATAAAAAGGAAGAATGATGAATAAATAATCAAAGAATAAACAAGTGGCATGAACAGCACACACACTGGCTGCACGCTTGGTGTCACATCACTACAAAACTACAAATAAGCTATTTTGACTTCTGTGGTCTTTGCATATCTTCTTCTTTCGGCTGCTTCCATTAGGGGTTGCCACAGCGGATCATCTGCCTCCTTCTCACCCTATGCCTTGCATATATGTGTGTGTGTGTGTGTGTGTGTGTGTGTGTGTATATATATATATATATATATATATATATATATATATATATGCAGCCACTGCTGCTCTTCCCCCTCTACGGTGGGAGCATTGTTCTCACTCCCTTTCCCAGCCTTCTTTTCAACCAGTCCGCTTTCGCAGCATTCAGCCTATGCACAGCAGCATCTGTGTTGATCTGTTTTTTTTTTTAAGGACTGCACACAGTTATGTCTGCATTGATTACATTCCCCTATGTGTTGGCAAATAGCAATGCAAATGGACACAACCGCAGCACCATAAATCAAGCACGAGGGGGAATGACACATAGGAAATGGTCTGAGGCTGACTTCAACCCAGGCCCCTTCAGCAAAGACTCTAGCATTTGGTATATGGGTTACCGATGATCTATAGTGGCACCCAACTATAGTGATGCCTCCAGCACCAGCAGTTGGGTCTGTTATCAAGTGGCTCTATAAACCTGGACCTATTATTTTCTTCCATGTATATACTCTTACAGTGACGGATGCTCGTATTAACCATGGCTTAAAAATAGCATGTGCCTGTGAACCAAAACCTCAGGCCTCAGACTTCTCTCTACACTCGGTTTCAGCCAGTTTTTAATTTACTCTTGACCCTGTATGATGTGAGGGAGTGCATACAGTATATCCAAAATATGGTCATCTCAAACATGCAGCTCTGATTGTAAACACAGAAGCCAGACCACCATCTGTTCAAATCTTCTTAAAGAAAAGGGAACGGGAGCTAAAACTTGTGTCGGAGAGTGGATAAACTAAGGGGCTGCACTAAGGCCCAGTATAAGTTAAAAAAGAATTATTTTGAACTGTGAATCATCCAGATCACACTACGCACGTAAACAGAAGTCTGTAAAAAGGAGTGTAATTTGGAGTAATATATTAGACACAAGACTGAAGTGGTTGAAGAAGATTGACAAAGTCATGGGAGGAGATGTGCTGAATTTTTACCACAACAATGCACATCTCTTTTTAGAGGTATTAATTTTTAATCATTTGAATTTTTATTCCATAGTTTTGACAAGCCCTTCAAATAAAGATTTAGCAAAGCCACCTGGAAGAGAACTATGGTTCTCTGCAGGCATCATTACAATATAAATGAGCTTTGGTGGGCCCTTGATGCTCAGTATTATTATTGTTTTATATTATATTAATTTATTTTTTCTCTATTTTGTATCTTATTTCAGTTAATTTTGTAAGGATTCCTAATTGTTTTTGTTAAATATTTTTTAACACATCGTTTAGTTTTAAGTTTAGTTTTACTTAACAATGACCACCTTTGGTCACATACAAGCACTGTAAACTCGCAGTGAGTCACTCACATAGCTTGGCCAGCAGGGTGGGAAATTAACAGTGGCCACAAGCCAGATGTTGTCAGCTGATATGAACACAAACCAGCTATAAATAAAAATAAGAAAACTACATTGGGAAAAAGGCATTTCTCATTGTAATTGGCAAAATACTGTAACCTGATTTGATTGGCCAATTACCTTCAAAATTGTGTTGAATTTGCGAGCCACAGCAGCCAGTGGCCGGTGGACAGACACGTTAGTTTCCTGCTCTGGTTTCATGTGGAGGCTTCAGCAGTTAACTGGTCCAAGTGTTGTTTCCTTCCTTCCTCCCTCCCTCCTTGCTCCAGGTGGGGGTGGATGTGAGAAAGGGCGCTCAGTCAGTGCAGCGCACCAGTCTGCGGAGAGTTAAACACTGAAATACACATTCTACCCAGTCCTTCAGGTATGGGACACAAGCACTAGTGCATCCCAGTGCTTGGATAGATGCCTGTGTGGCAGCCTATTGGAGTCTGTTAGAGCCTAATCATCTCCCACATGCTGTTCTGTCTCATTGATGCTCAAAACTACAACCTTAGATTTATTTTCATTACACTTTGGTAATAATTTTGTAGAAGGTGAGAGTAATTTAGTGCTTGTGTTGTGTATTAATGGTGTATGTCTCTGTTTTCTAGGACCGGAAAGCCACTGCCAAACCATCCTCCACAAAAACACGACCAGACCGCAGAGGAAAATGAGCAGAGAGGAGATGAAGTGCAAACTATAAAATAACGAACAAAATTATCCTCAGCCTGTGACCATGGAGCACCACAAAACAAATGAAGAGGAGAAAAAACAGGAGTTAAACTTGTAGTTTTATAATATTTGTAAAGAAAAATATCAACTAGACTAAGGCATGATGATACCTTTTCTTTTTTGTTTTTTTTTTATAAAAAACATAAATGTTAGTTAAACAACTAAGAAAAAAAGCAACAAAGTGCTTCCTGTGAACTGTAATCGCATGATGACTGCTGGTGCATGCCCTTTTGAACTGTCATTATCTACAAACTGAAGGGGTACAAGGTATGGGGTGGACCCACACGTGGGTCACAGGCCTTTGTGAGGACCTTCTCCCCCCAAGTGGAGTGGTTTGTGTCAGCGAGTTGAGTCCAATAACACTACAGCCAAAAAAAAAGTCCCTCAATGGATGGTTCTGTATACAGCTAAACCTCTGCTGAGCCTCCCAATGCTTCTTTCACCGGACCCTATGCCCTATTATTCTCAATGTGATATATGCACTCTATGCTACGTGGACATGTGTCAGTGTGTGTATGTGTGTGTGCGTGTATTCTTCTCTACCGCATGTGTTTCTTGCTTCTGGCTTGGCGCTGAGCCCTGCCCCATGATTGGCTTGTTGTCCCTGTGATGTCACGGCGTGCTCAGCGCTGGAATGAGAAAGCCGCCGTGCTCCCCTGTTCGTGAGTTCTTGTCTGCGTGTGTTTTTCTTTGTGGACGAAGCTCGCTTCTTGTTGTTTTCCACTTTGGGTTTCAACATTATTTGAGAACTGAACCTCTGTCACCCCTTGTGATTTTTGGGGAAACGATTTCAGACAGTGGGAATGTTTTCTTTGGAAAAAGCTCCGTTGCTTGATTGCATCATACAGCAGCTCTACGACACAAAGCTTGACTTAATATTCCCTCGAACTCTTCTGTGTTCTTCCATTGTTTTTTCCCAGTAGTGTATGTTATCTTCATCCACAATCTCTATCAGTAGCCTCAGTCTATATGCAGTGGGATCACAGTCCTCTCCCATCAGCATCTAAAAGTCCTCCAAACTTTTGTGCTCCCTCTTTTATCTGCTTGAAATGGCTGTAGCGCATCACTGTTGAATTCTGGGTCATTATTTTTAAATTGTAGGGAAGAAAATATGTGAGGATGCCGTGATAAGAGGATTTCTGGCAAGGGTAAAATAGCAAGGAATTGTGCAGCGAGGACAGACAGGTAGCACTGTGATTGTCTTATTAACACCGACCCCAAACTCGTGAACTGTCAAAACCCATGTTCATACACAGCACAGGCAAAAGCACACAAACATACACGAACACATTTCCAGAAACACTCACATCACATGGTTTAATAATTATTGCCTGATCAGAGTGTTAGTTTTTGGAGTTTGCCACAGCAATAATACAAAACACGAACAGCAGATGGAAGCCAGGTTTTTGAAATGAAAAATGTAAAAAGACTGAACTCCTCAGAGAAGACACAAACTGTATCTGGATGAACACCATTTGGCATTGCAGCTCGCCCTTGAAGTAAATGAGTCAGAAAGGACATACTGATGCAAGATGAGATGACTCAGCTGTAGCAGTGTGGGACTGTAGAGGCTTGGGAGCATTGTTTGTTTTTCAGCACTTAACGTAGCAAAATATAAACCAGGATATCTTCATTTATTATCTGTTAGAAAGCTTGTAGCTGCCACAAGGTGAAATCCACCTAATTCTGTTTTCTCTTTTTCCTGAGTAGTTCAAGTTGTGTTTCAGAAACATCACTGTAAATTATCTGTTGTTCACATCTGAAACACTTTATGCACAAACCTGTTGGCAGCAGTATGAAGGAGTTATACCATAGTAGCACGCATTTCTTGAAAAATCACTATATATATTCCATAAGTACTGTAAATGCTACTGTAGCCTGAATGAGTGAGACCGGATGAATGAACACGTTGGTTATACATCACACAAATGCACTTATTTTCCACGCTCAGTCTGTGCACGAGAACCTCATCGAATAATAGCACGTTTTTTACATATCACGTTTTCCACTGTTACTTCACTCAGGTTTTCAGTTCTGCTCTGTCAGAAACAAAAGGTATTTGTTTTTAAGTTCTGAGTCATCCTCTCAAAGACAACTGTGGGACACAAGTGAGTGATTTGTGTTGTGGCTATTTGGGGTGGGATGGTGGTGCATGGTTTATTTATTTATTTTCTTGGAGCAGAGTGGTTTGGTGCAAGTGAGTTTGTGTGTGTGTGTGTGTGTGTGTGTGTGTGTGTGTGTGTTTTTGATTCAGATCAGACCAAAAAAAAAAAGTAGAGTACTGAGTGTGTGGTCAGTGACCACATGTCAAAGGGAGAGTTGGTTGTGTTTGTCCTTACTGATTTTTTTTTCATCAAGGAGGAAGAAAAATAACAAACCCAACACGTTTTGGTCAAGTACAGACAGGATGTTTTCCTTTCAATTACCCAATGTAAAGCAACTATATTCACTTTTTTCCTGTAGAAAACACAGTATTGCAGTATTTTATTTGATTTATCTTCATATATGCTCATCTGCCACTTTATTAGGTACATCTGTTCAACTGCTTTTTGAATAAAAATGAAAAATATCTGATCAGTCAATCATATGGCAGCAACTCAACACATTCAAGCCTGCTGAAGTTCAAAACCAAGCATCAGAATGGGTAAGAAAGGTGATTTGAGTGATTTTGAACATGGATGATGGTGCCAGACAGGCTGGTCTCAGTATTTCACAAATTACTGATCTACTAGGATTTTCCCACACAGCCATATGTAGGATTTATGATCCAAACAAAACAAAATATCCAGTGAGCAGCAGTTCTCTGGGCCAGGATATCTTTTTGATGCCACAGGTCAGAGAAGAATGGCTAGACTACTTTGAGCTTAAAGGAAAGCTACAGTAAATCAATTATCCATTTGTTACAACCAAGGTATGCAGGAAAGCATCTCTAAATGCACGGCAAACTTCGAAGAAGATGAGATACAGCAGCATGAGTGACATGACAAGTTTACTGTACTCAACTGACCTCAATAGTCACGAGATCTCCATTCAAAAAGATCACCTTTGGGATTTTGTGGAATGGGAGATTTGCATCATGGCTGTGCAGCTGACAGATTTGAATGTATGATGTTATCATGTCAGTACGGAGCAAAATCTCTGAGGGAGGTTTCCAGCTCTTTGTTGAATCTGTGCCACAAAGACAGTTCTGAAAGCAAAAGCGAGTTCAACCTGGTACTAGCAAGGTGTACCTAATAAAGTGGCTGGTGAGTCTGTGTGTAGAAAATTCAGACACATAAGTCCATCTCAAAGGATGTTATTGCGTAATCTCACTAAAGAAGTCAAGCTTTAACTCTGAGCCTAGAAACAGATGACAAACAGGACACCCACTCAACTTTACAGCTTTTGGATAATGGAATCCAGCGGCTCGCACAATCACTCTGTTAGTCTTCAAGACTTCTACTGTATTAGCACAATGATGGAAGTTGGTTTTAAAGTTATAATCCTTAAGATTTACCTTTTATCAAACCTAACGTTGATGCTGTTAAAGGTCAGCAGTATAGTCACATCACAGTTTTTCCTTCTGTAATCGTCTCTTACTGTTGTTAGTAGTGAAGATTTTAAACTGAGTAGCATGAAAATGGTTCACAAGAAAACTGTGAATGCATGAAATAGTGATAAGTTTAGTGTTACTGAATCAGTTTGTTGGAGCTCAAAATGGATTGTTACTTTTCTTTTGTGTGCAAAGAAACTCTGAAAAATATGTGGACTCAGATGATATGTTTCTTAAAAAGTGACTATAAATCTGGTCATTTTTAAAACACCGACTGTTTGTAAAAGTCGGACATAGCTCACCCATTGGTTTGAGGAGACCCATTTTGAAGCATCACTTTCAGCATTTTGGTCATCACTATGTTTTGGGATTTTTTTTTTTCAAGAACCAGACATCACAAGTGATAATTGTGAGTAAGCCATGTACTAAAGCATGCACTACTTTATGTTTTATTTGACTGAAAATTGAACCATAATTTACAAAATGAGCATTATTTTGTTTGAAATACGACTTTAAATTAATAGTGGAGGTCATGAAACCATTTAAAATGTTTTCTGAGATATTAAAGGTCCTTACAGTGTCTCTATAGTGTAGTGGTTTAAACATTTGCCTTGCAAGCGAAAGGTCCCTGATTCCATTCCTGGTGGGGACACAAGCTCCTCAGACCATGGAGGGTTGTGACAGGAAGGGCCAG